>CAUYPK010098263.1:0-40252 GCA_963574355.1 Loris lydekkerianus | reverse complement strand
TCGATATGATCATGGTACGTCATACACTAGCTTCACAGAACATTTGACACATTTTTATCATAATAGTTAACATAGCCTTCCTGGCATTTTCCCAGTTACCGTGCCAAGACATTTACATTCCACATTTACTAAGTTTCACATTCCCCATGATCATATCAATGTACGCAGCTATGATTTAATTAAAAAAAATAAAAAAAAAAAAAGATACAGCCTAAAACAATTAAAATACTGGGGAAAAAATGAGGAAAAAAAAAAAAAATAAGACCAGCTCTTCCAGGATTTCAGAGGATTTGTTTTCTTAGGAGTCCATTCCTGCTATTGAAAGCCCATCAGGAAGAGTGACTTCCTGTAGTACATACTAGCATAATCTCTCCTTTCCTTGATCCTTACAGGCACTATGGTTATGATACCAGCTTTTTGAAGGGATGGAGGGAAGAGACGGGGAAAATGGACGCAGGATTTTTAAAAAGTAGAAAAATGTCCTTTTACTTTTGTCATCTTTCTCTCCCAAACCCATAACCACCTGAGGCTTATCCTGAGAAAAACATCAGATATATCCCAACTGAGGGGCATTCTATAAAATACCTGACCAGTACTCCTTAAAACTTATCAAGGTCATCAAGAAAAGGAAAGTCTGAGAAACTGTCATAACCAAGAGGAGACATGAGAAGTAAATGTAATGAGGTGTCCTGGATGGGATCCTTAAATGGGAAAAGGACACCAAGTAAAACCAAAGGAAATCTGGATAGAGATGACAGTAACACATAACACTGGCTCCCTAATTACCTGCGCAGGAAATGGGCCATACCAACCGAAGGGGTCAGTACCAGGGGACACTGAGTGCAGAGTATTTGGGAACTTTCTATATTCTGTTTGCTATTTTTCTGTAAATCTAAAACTGTCCTAAAGTAAAAAGTTTATGTTTAAAAGAATAGGCAGTGTAGGACAGTCCTGTCCTATTTGTGAGGTTCAACTGGGCTGGATGATATACCTTGTCCCTTTCTTTACAGAAACTTTGAACCAAACACTCCCTCCTCTCCTCTAAAGTGCTTTGGACCTTGTACAGGCAGGGATACATCCGTTTTTATTGTTTCTACTGGTCCACGTGGCAACTTTTAGGATACCTGGGCTACACAGTAATGACATCTGGTGAAAGGTTACCGAGTGGCCTCTCTGTGCCAATCCAGGCTGGGCAGGGAAACTTGGCTTAGATGAACTTAATTCTATTCAATTCAACCGATGTTGTTAACTAGCATCTACTATGTGTTGTAAGCACTGGGAATCTAAAACCGACAGACTCATTTTCCTGCTTGAGGATGAGGTGGTGCTGTGGGCAGAGACACATGTATCTATGAACAATTTCCATACATGAAGCTAAGTGCTGTGACAGATGTGTGACAGGTGTTGAGGAAGCTTAGGAGGAAAGATATCTCACTGGGCAACAGGTGAGTATTCAGCCCTAGGGAAAAAAAACCTCAGCCTGAGTGCAGGTGAATCCTGGCTTAGGGGAAAACCTGTCTTAGTTCTGTAGGGCCTCTGCTGTGTCTGGTTTCCTCCAGGCTCAAGGACTCTTCCAAAGGGTTTACACACAGTAGCAGTGGGACTACACTAAAGCCAGTTTTCTTGGCAGGGCATAAATCTTAGATTCCGTGGCTCAGTTTTTGGGAGAACATCAAAGGGCTTTGATATACACTAATAGCAAGATCACCGTCCAAGTTAACTTGGCTTACTCCTGTGTCCCTGAGGTATGAATGGAGAAGGGAGATTTGTGCAGGATTTTCTATACTGTAAAATATGTTGGCACTCTGAGTGGTGACAGCCCTGTTTTTTTCTGTTTATGCCTTTAGGAGTGATTAGCTAATCAGCACAATGGAGATTAATGCTATTTGCTAATACTTTTTGAGAGTGAGGTATAGGCAGTTTTTCCTTAGTCTGTAAACCAGATCTGGAAGACACTCCCTGGACCCCTTTCCACCCAATGAGAGATTTAATGAGACATATTTTCTTTAGGTCTTCACATTTCAGTTTCAGGCAACATGCAGAGCCCATTTTGTAAACATGACAGTTTTTTTCTTTTCTTTTAAGTCATTGCGTTAGAGAAGCAATTTCCTACCAGGAGGTTTCAAATCAATTGTCTCTGCTGTCTAAATTTTATTCCATATATTTTGAAATGATCTGTTCCCTTTCCATGTCATTTTCTAAGGGATGAATAACAGCCGTTTTGAGTCCTCTTTGCTCCCTGCTTGCTGTCAGGTACCCACAGTCATATCAGGAGAGGGTTAACCTCCTTCCCTCATCTCCACTTTCCTAGCTGCAGAAAAGAAACTCTACTTGGCTTTATTCAGCACCTGGTGCTCTCACAGGCTGCACTTCTTTGGCAATTTATGTCACTAATTGTTTAGCCACCAGGGGAAACTTACTCTTTGATAACTTTTTTCTTTTATGAGTCTCCCTAACACAGCTGAAAGAAGCTAGCATCCAGGTGAAGATTTAAAAAGTGGTATGTGGAGTTTAAAGTTTAAAATGCTTGGGGAAGAAAAAGGATACAATGAGAGAACATGAATTTTAAAGTGGGCATAGATCGGCTAGGAATATGAAAGATTTCTTAGTACCTTTAAAAAAGTGAACCAATATCTAGGCTTATATTTTGGGGGGTAAAAATGCACTAAACAGTGATTTAGTAGACAGTGTTTATATCAAAAGATGTTTTTCTTCTATAACTTACTTGGCACAATTTCATTTCTCTTTGCAATAACTTTATTATAGTTAAAATAGATTAAATCTTGAAAAGATAGACCACAATTTTACATCTGGCCTGAGGGAGAAGAAATGGATTTACATGCTATCCTGCATTTTATGAAACTGGCCACAAATCAGAAGAATACAAACAGAATTATTTTGGAATGATTTATAAACATGGATACACTATTGTCTTTTTTTTTTGGAGGCAGAGTCTCACCATGTTGCTCTCAGTAGAGTGCCATAGTGTCACAGCTCACAGCAACCTCAAACTCTTGGGCTGAAGTGATTCTCTTGTCTCAGCTTCCCAAGCAGCTGGGACTACAGGCCACGCCACAATACCTAGTAATCCTTTTTAGAGACGGTGTCTGACTCTTGTGCAGGCTAGTCTCCAATTCATGAGCTCAAGCAATCTACCCGCCTCAGTCTCCCAGAGTTCTGGGATTACAGGCCTAAGCGACTATGCCTGGCCTTACGCTGTTGTTTTTAAGAGAAAAGTTTTCTGGCAGAATGGCCAGCAAAATTCTGACTGATTTTTCCAATAAGCATAAATGGCATACCTACTATGTGCTGTACTTACCTTCTAGAAATTTAAAAAATGAGTAAATCAAAGATGCTGACACCAAGAGCCTATAGTCAGTTGGGAAAATAGAGAATAAACAGAGAATTATGGTACAATGTGGTAAGTACTGTAACAGACATGCATAATCCAACAGGGTTGAGGTAAGAATATTGTGGGCTAGTGTCTAGCTCTAAATCTGCTGGTGCAGGTGAAGCTTGACTTTTAAATGAAGAATTGAAAGATAAAAGTTCAAAAGGGCAGGTAAAGGAAATTGATTCCAGGCTGAGAACCAACTGTGCAAAGAAGCGAGTAGTGGAGCAGTGCCTGCAGGTGCTGTGGATCCGTCACTACAGTAGGGTTGTAGAGATGAGTAAGGATGGGCTAGACAGGTGGGTGGGGCTTAGGTCTCCAAGAGCCTTTTGCAGCATGTGAAGGAGGTAGACATTGCATTGTAGAGTAACATTTCTTAGACGTCAATCTTCATACAAGGCACTTGGGGATCTTGTTAAAATATAGATGCTAACTGGGCATGATGGCCCATGCCTGGAGTCTCAGCTACACAGTAGTCTGAGGCAGGAGGAGTGCCTGACCCCAAGAGTTCGACACTACAGTGTACCATGATTAGACCCCTGAATAGTCACTGTACTCCAGCCTGGGCAACATAGCCAGACCCTGTCTCTTAAAAAATAAAAAAAAGTAGATGCTTTTTAAAGAAGTCCCAGGTGCTGCTGCTGCAAAAAAGCATGCTCTGTGGACCATGCTTTAGGTAGCAATTAATTACAAATTCCATTCCTGGAGTGGATTGCCTGTGTGCTAAGACAACCTTTAGCCCTTTGACAGGAAGGGTCTGTGGAGTGGGACATGGGTCAACTACAGCCTCCAGGATGGTGGATTCTGCCCATAAGCTGCCTCTTGGGTTTACTGTAGGTGCCCTACATTTTCTACATGTTCTAGGACATGAAGAAAGTAACGGAAGCAGTGTCAACAAGTAATTCAGTCTGCACCCTGAAAACTACAATTAGGCTTTGTGTGTGTGTGCGCAACAAACAGTCCCAGTTGGAGCCTTTTCTCTGCAGCATTAAGCATCTGGAGATTGATGTCTTGGCTCCAGATCCTCTCTGCAGTGGGACTTGCTTCATCTCAGCCTGCGGTGGTTTCTGCAGCTGCTTACATTTATGAGGCTCAAGGTTAAAAGATTCTGTTATGCACTAACAACAAAGGAGTGGTGGAATTAAAAAATAAAAGAATATATATATATTTTTTCCCTAGCTGTCGCCCTGCCATGGCATCACAGCTCACAGCAACCTGAAACTCTTCGGCTTAAGCGATTCTTTTGCCTCAGCTTCCCAAGTAGCTGGGACTACAGGCACCTACCACAACGCCCAGTGATTTTTTTTTTGTTGCAGTTGCCATTGTTGTTTTAGCAGGCCCGGGCCAGGTTCAAACCCTCCATCTTCAGCATATGTGGACAGAGCCCTACCCACTGAGCTACGGGTGCCACCCCCCAAAATAAAAATCTTATTCTATGAACTTTCAGTTATTGTTGTTTATTATTTTATGAGTTTGTGAGTTATTTTTTCAAGTTACTCAGCCCTTTCTCAAAATAGTACAAAAATTAGTAAGTTGGCCATTTTTCTTAACAACCTATAATAGATACCTGGAATAGAGAAATGTTAGATTGTATCAGAAGAACAAAAATTTAAATTACTGTGGAATCAATTGGTATTCGGATTATTATTGTGTATGACTAAGCATATTTATAATATGTGACTGTATATACAGGTCAACTCCTAGCAAAGGTTCTACTTGCTGCCTCTGAAGACAACAGTTGGGGCTGGCTGTGAGAGGGGATCTTCTTGACAGCAGTATCTCTTCTATCCTGCTAACTTAAAAAAAATACAATAAAAAAGAAAGAGTTGTCACAATGATTGAAAGAATATAACACCTTTCCTCCTGGGTCATCTAGTATTAAAATTCTTTGTGTATTGTGTATGTAAGGGGAAAAGATTAATGTGTTTGGGTGTCCTGAAGCTTAATAACCCACACCTAGAGTAAGGAAATAAATCTTTTAAATAAAACATTTTATGTTAGATATTTTTTCGATTGTCTCCTTAGATGACAGATTTCTGCCCCCTCTTCAGACAACAGTGAAACATAATAAAAATGAGATGCAGAATTACAAAATGAAAAGGCATGGAGGGAAAGGCATCTGTTTTTAATACAGTCGGGCATCTTCATTGATGTCCCTCCCTCGGCTTTCTCTCTTCCCCCAACCGTACCACAGAACTCTGGGGAAAAGCACATCTCAGATATATGCTATATAAACTAATAACATTTAATGGGTAACTTCCATTATGTTATTATATATTTATAACTACAGAAGCCATATTGTCTTCCATAAATACTGGAAGTATTAAACATTCAACAGCTATAACCCAGTTTGCAATCTCCCATGAGTTGTTTTGTTTTTGAGACAAAGTCTTGATCTGTTGCCCAGGTACAATGGCAGTGGTGTCACCACAGCTCAAAGCAACCTCAAACTCCTGTGTTCAAGCCATTTTCCTGCTTCTGCCTCCCGAGCTGGGTGGCTTGGCTAATTTTTCTATTTTTAGTCGAGACTGAATCTTGCTCTTGCTCAGGCTGGCCTCAAACTCCTATCCTCCAGCTATCCTCCCACCTTGGTCTCTTAGAGTGCTAGGATTACAGGCTTGAGCCATGACATCTGGCCTATGACATCTCATTTTATTTAATTAATTAATTAATTAATTTATTTATTGAGACAGAGTCCCAAGTTGTCACCCTGGGTAGTGCCATGGCATGGTGTCACAGTTCATAGCAACCTCCAACTCCGGCTCAAGCCAATCCTCTTGCCTCAGTTTTTTCTATTTTTTTTTTAGTAGAAACGGGATCTCACTTTTGCTCAGGCTGGTTTTCAACTCCTGAGCTCATGCAATCCACCCGTCTCAGCCTCCCAGAGTGCTAGGATTACAGGGGTGAGCCACTGTGCCCGGCGATATCTCATTTTAATAGATTAGAGTGAGCTCTATGAACTCATTTAGGCTCTAAAATTATGTTAGTACATTCCTGTTGTGAAAATGTGAGCTGAAACAAATTGGGTTGGGGCTCTATGGTTTTGTATTGTTTCCTTTCTTCCAAGTAGATAGTACACTCTTGTTCAAAAAGACTTAAAAACCGCGCTTCCTGAAACTCATTGGTCTACTTATGTACCATAAGCTTTACATTTACAAACTCCTACTTTTTAAGGTTTCATCTGTAAGAAATGTGGAGATAAAATATAAATGGTTTTCAATATAACTAACATTGAACCAACCACCACTTCATAATTGTTTTCAATAAAAAAAAAATCTTCCTTTTCTAGTTTGGACACAGGTTGGTCAAGCCAGACTACAGTCTAAGAACTGCTGGTTGTTCCTTTTTTTTTTTTTTTTTTTTGCCCAATCTTCAAGCTTCCTAACTGGTGGTGAACCTCCCAGGAAAGGAATACTTTTGGTAGAAACTTAATTGCCTCCTAAATACACTTCCAAACCTCTACTTAAGACATGTAGTACAATTATCAGCCTGAAGTTACCTTAAGCCCATGTACTCTGTTAGAAGGGACCTTATGAGTTATTTAATATAGGCTTTCTAAACCTGGCTTCTCATAATTACCTGTGGAGCTTAACAAAAACAATTTCTGTCTCCCTCATAGCCTTCTGAATAAAGAGCTTCAGAGGTGAGGCCTTGGAATCTATGTTTATAATTTACTAGGTGATACTAATGAAACCTACCTTTCATTGTGTGCCCAGATACTTAGAAATAATAAATTCAAAACTTTAATGTTTATAAAAGCTTAAATGTCTTCAGGGACCAGCCAGGTAACAGAAGTTTGAGACACATCCTTTGTAAAACCCAAGGAACTGGTATAGCTGGGACAGATAAGAACTTGTAGTGCAATAAATTCAAATGAAATGTTTCTTAAACTTTGTAGCATCAAAGGTTTCAATAGAATAATGAATAATAATAGATAATAGAATAATGACTGCCCTTTAACCCAGATTAATAACCCAGTTATTAATCAAACTGTTAATAACATTTTGCCATATTTACTTCATCTGTCTCTTTTCTCTTTCATCTTTCTATGGCACCAATTTTCACCTAAGAGAATCTTAGGTGTACTGAAAACTTTTTAAAGATTAATTAAAATTATGCTTGAAAGAAGTTCAAAACACGGTAAATATATCCTCTTTTTTGCTCAACATCATTTAAGAGTGCCACAGAAGTTTAACTATAGGTTTCAGTGTGCAGTGAGATTAAAAAGTTTGAAAAACACTGCTCTATAGTCTCTTTAAAAGGTATCTTTACTGGATATAGAATTCTAGATTTTTAGCTGATATCTTTCAGTACTTCAAAGGTGTTGCATCACTGTTTTCTCATTTGCATTGTTTCTGATGAGAAATCTGCTGTCACCTTTTGTTTTTAGGTAAGGTATTTTTCTTCTAGCTGTTTCTAAGATTTTCTCTTTAGTACTGACTTTAAAGAATTTGTTTTTTATGCTTGGAGTTTGTTGAGATTCTTGGTTCTGTCAATTCCCACGTTTTATCAAATTGGGGAATATTTTGGCCATTTCAAATATTCTTTTATGGTTTGGCACGATGGTTACAAAGCCAGCCACAGGCACCAAGGGTGGTGGGTTTGAACCTGGCTGGGGCCAACTAAACAATGACAACTGCAGCAAAAAAACAGCCAGGCGTTGTGGCGGGCACCTGTAGTCCCAGCTACTTGGGAGGCTGAGGCAAGTGAATCGAATCGTTTAAGCCCAAAAGTTGGAGGTTGCTGTGAGCTGTGATGTCACAGCACTTTACCCAGGGTGACATAGTGAGACTCTGTCTCAAAAAAAAAAAAAAATCAAAATTTTTTTTATGTGTCCCTTCCCTGCCTCCCTCTCACTTTTGAAACTCAAATGACATGTCCATTAAGTTGCTCATTGATGTTCTTTTCATATTTTAAAATTTTTTCTCCGCATTTTAGTTTCTATTGTTACGTCTTCAAGTACATTTTACTTCTACAATGCTTAGTCTGTTGTTAATACCATCCAGTCTATTGTTAAAAATCTTAGACCCTAGGTTTTCATGTCTAGAAGTCTGGTTTAGGTCTTTTTCATATTTTCCATGTCTCAACATGTTTAATCTTTCTTCTGGCTTCTTGAACATGCTAAACATAGGAAAATAACCATAATTATCTTCTAGTCCTAGGTCTGTGTCATTTCTGGGTCAGTTTCTATTGGCTGATGATTTCTTTCCTCAATGGGGGTCATATTTCTCTACTTTGTACTTGATAGTTTTTAATTTAATGCCAGGCATTGTGAGTTTCACCTTGTTGAGTACTGGATATTTTTGTATTCCTACAACTATTCTTGAGTTTTGTTCTGGGATATAGTTAAGTGACTCAAAAATACGAAGTCTGACAATTAAGTTTGTAAACTCATCTAGAAACATCCTTGCTGAATATCACTGTGGTCACCATCGAAGCACTCCCCTAGGGAAGCTATATGCCACTGCCAGCACCCAGTCCATCCACCCTTTAAAGCAATTTTGGAACTGTTCCTGGAATAGCCATTAAAGCTGTTGTAGTATTACCCTTGATGTCCTGAATGTCATCAAAATGTCTTCCTATCAATATTTCTTTTATCTTCAGGAAGACAGAAAAGTCACTAGGGACCAGATCAGGTGAGTAATGAGGGTGTTTCACTATGGTTATTTGTTTACTAGCTATAAACTCTCTCACAGATAGTGCTGTGTGAGCTGGTGCATTGTTGTGATGCAAGAACCATGAGTTGTTAGATAAGATTTTCAGTTAAGATTTTCCTGTTTCTCTAGAAACATTGGTTTACCTGGTCTGCTATGCTTCTCCCAGTCCGCTGATGATTCTGATGAACAATTCAATGAATTTTCGCAATGTTTTTGTCGGTTCTGCTCCTTACTGGCCACCCTGACCTCTCTTCGTTAGGGATGCTTTCTCTTCTCTCAGAAAAACATTTAATCCATCTTTACACTGCCATTTCCTTCATGGTGTCATCCCATAAATTTAGACTAACATGTCCCTGATTTCACTTCCACTCTTGACAAATTTAACAAGAAATTTATGAATGTTCATTGCTCTAATTTAAGCTCCAACATTCTGGCGATGGCACACAAAAACATAAATAATGAACATCACTCAGCAAGACACTGGTACATGTTGACGTGAACACAACTGTGGGACACTGATATACCAAGGCGATGAAACCTTACTGAGTTATTTGTACAGTAATGTCAATGTAAGTGTACAGTGGCAAGTTTATGAACTTAATTGCCAGACCATGTAGTTTAAACTTTCTGGTTTTATTTTTTAGACAGAGTGCCACTTCATTGCCCTCAGTAAAGTGCAATGGCATCACAGCTCATAGCAGCAACCTCAAACTCCTGGGCTCAAGTGATCCTCTTGCCTCTAGCCTCCTGAGTAGCTGGGACTACAGGCACCACCACAATACCCAGCTATTTTTAGAGATGAGGTCTCGCTGCTGCTCAGGCTAGTGTCAAACTACTGAACTCAGGCAATCTACCCGCCTTGGCCTCCCAGAGTGCTAGGATTACAGGGGTGAGCCACCACACCTGGCCTTCTGAGTTTTATTTTTAAGGTTTATTAGGTAGAGCTAGAACAGCATTTAGTCAAAAGTTAATCATTACCACAACTGACGCAAAATCATCTTGAGTGCTATACTCAATGCTTTGCGAGTTTGGAAGTTTTCCAGTCAGGTTGGCTGGAACAAAAACTATTTCTGGACCTAGTTAAGCTGCAAGTAATGTTCCTGCTAATTGTTTAGTGTGTTTTTTCTCTCTGGTCTTGTTGGGTAGTCTTCTTCACACATGCCCTGAATACTCAAAAAAGGATACCCTACAGATATCCAAATGCTCCCCATGCAACTATCCTTTCTAACCTTTCGCTCTATGAATTCCAGCCATCTTCGTCTCCCAGAACTCTCAGCTTCACTTTCTGCAACTGGGTCTGTCATCCCTGAATTGTGTCCTAGAAATTCTCAAGGCAGTAAGCTAGGACAATCGTAGTGCTTACTTCATTTAATCCCTGTCTCTCAGGAATCATTTTCAATGTTCGATGCCCAATGTCTTGATAACCATGGTTCATATATTTCATCCAGGTTGAGTTTTTCCAGGAAGGAGATAAATCCAGTCCCTGCTACTTTACCTTGGCTGAAAGTAGAAGTCCCACTATAGTCTTTTAAAAACAAAGCTCTGACATGCCAATGCAAATTTTGTGGTGTTTCTTACATAACACAAACTATCATCACAGCTAACAACAAAAAAAAATCTTTAACATAATCTAATAGCTGGTTTATATTTGAATTTTCCTGACTATCTCAAAAGTGTTCTAAAAGTTAGTTGGTTTAAATTAGAACCCAAACAAGGTCCACATGTTGCCTCTGATTGTTAAGTTTCTTATCTTTCTTTTAATCTCAACAGTGTACCTGACCCTCCTCCATTTTCTTCCTATCGTTGACTTGAAGAACCAGATTTTCCTTTAGATGGTTCACCTTCTGGATATGGCTGATGGCTTCTTCGTGGTGCCATTTCAGTTCTTCCCATTTCACTTGTTAGATCTAGAAATGAGATCTAGCAGATTGATTTGGCCGAGTCCCAACTTTTTTGGTAAGGATACTTTATAGATGGTATCATGTACCTCACATTGCATTATATCAGAAGGCATGTGAGATCTGGTTGTTTAGAGATGCTAGGACTGATCAGTGAATTGAGGTGGTGACACTTTTAAGTTCTTCATCAACCTTTCCCCAAATGGTTTCAGTATCCACTGTTTGCTTAGAATCTCCTCACATTTGGGAAATAGCTATCTATTTTCTAACTCCATAATTGCTTCTCCATTTATCAACTGAGACGTTTTCTGGAAAAGAGAACTTTCCTTTATTAGGTAGGATAATTCATTTACTCTGAAAATGCAGTTTCTTTAGGAATTTTTTCCTTTTTTTTTCTTTTTCTTTTTTTTTTTTTTTTGATACAGGGTCTTACTCTGTCTCCCTGGGTCGAGTGCTGTGGTGTTGTCATAGCTCACAGCAATCTCAAACTCTTGGGCTCAAGCGATCCTCTTGCCTCGGCCTCCCAAGTAGCAGGGATTACAGGCACCTGCCACAACACCTGGCTAATTTAAAAAAATTTTTTTTTAGTAGAGAGAAAGGTCTCATTCTTGCTGTCAGGCTGGTCTTGAACTCGTGAGGTCAAGCAATCTCCCCACTTCAGCCTCCCAGAGTGCTACAATTACAGGTGTGAGCCACCACAGGCCAATAAATAAACATATATATATATATATATATATTTTTTTTTTTTTTTTTTTTAAACACTGCCATGCCCACACTAAATGCCGTCTGAAGCTGGGGCTACCCATTTCAGCCTCAACTGGCTCTAATGTTACTAAACTTTTCTTTAATAGTTCACAGATATCAATTCATTTGTTCCTGTAGTCAACAAATATTATTTGTGGTGCATGCTGAAAAGTTTTGACAACTCCAATTATTAGTGGAGCCAAGTGTGGCTAAAGAGAGATTACATTAACCTGTAATCTTCACCTGCTTCTCAAAAGCTCCAGAAATAAAAAGTACACAACAAATAAAGAGTGCAGTGATATGCAAATAACCTTCACAGCAAGTCCTCTGGCCTCATCTTCTTGCTGATGGCCTGCCAAGCCCCTCCAAAACATGAATTTACTATAGAGTTGTCACTCAATCTAAACCTTCTTGGAAAGAACAGGCCTTTACGTATTTGACTAAGAAAAATATGGCCCACTTCTCCTTGCCCCTCTAGAAAGTTTGATCTTCCTACCTCTGAACCTACTGGGAACCTCTAACCTGACAGTATACAGGACAGTGGTAACCTCACCTCTTTCACTTTAGCTACACCACTGGTTTTTTTTTTTGAGACAGAGTCTCACTATATTGCTCTCAGTAAAGCATCATGGCATCACAGTTTACAGCAACCTCAAACTCTTGGGCTTAAGTGAGTCTCTTGCCTTAGCCTCCCAAGTAACTGGGACTACCGGCACTGGCCACAACACCCAGCTATTTTCTTGTTGGGGTTGTCGTTGTTTAGCTGGCCCAGGCTGGAACCCACCAGCCTCGGTGCATGTGGCTGGCACCATAACCACTGTGCTACGGGTGCCTAGTTACACAACTTCTATTAAAATAATTTGTCAGGGATGCTAAATTTGAAAAATTTTTCATGTTTTTGTATTTCCTATTCCACCAGAGGCACTCATTTACCTTAAGATGTTTATAGTAGTACAAGAATAAAGGGAGGAAATACACAGCTTCTGAATTTGCAGCAAAATAAGAATCATGAAGTAAAACTTTGTCACATGAGAGAGAATTTTTTAAATTTCTTAAACTCCAATTAACACAAAAGTCAGTAGTAAAAAGAACTCAGGGAATAAAGAAAGGTCCTTGCCACAAATGGAGAGGGGAAATCCTATTACTCCCAGCACTGGGGAAGTGTGGATAGGAAGAGACATGGGTAGAGGAGAGAGGTAGATGGAAGCAGCTAAGTCTAAACAGGCATGAAAGAAAACTGAGAACAGAGGCTGGTAGCTGCTGACACTGCCCTTAGGTCTGGGCAAGGGTGGCCCCTGCAAGTTAGTGGACTCCATTCTGATGCTTATCTCCAAATAGTAAAGAATCAGTGGGGTGTCTTTCTAGACTATGGCCCCACTACCAAAGATCCCAGAATTCCCTGCCCCAGCCCACTTGTACAGCTTGCATGGGCTTCTTCCCTGAGTCAGTTTTGGACGGTTGCCAGGGTGTGCACACTTTTAAATTATGACAGCTTTTGCCATGGAGGGTTTAGTGTTTTAATGTCTGGTAGGGCTGGTCTCCTTTCATTCAGTTTTCATGGGTATTCTTGTATGTTCTCTCAAGCAAAATCATGGTAATTTTTAATGCGATGACATTAAACTTATAAATGAATCTAAGGGGAAAGCACATATTGATGTTGAATTTTCTTATCTAAGAATGTGATGTATTTTCATTTTTTTGAGTACACTTTTGTCTTTCAAGAACTTTACTTTTTAAAAAGTTTTCCTCATGTAGGTTTTAAACATGTCTTATTACATTTACCCATAAGTTTCCTATCACAAAGGGAGGGCTTTCTCTTCAAATAGTGTATCTTCTAACTAGTTTAGGTTTGTGTATATATATGAAGTCTTTATATTCTTAGTAAACATTTTTATTGAACTATAATTATACATACAGAAAAGTGCACAAATAATAAGTATACAGCTTGATAAACATTTGTAAGGTGAATGCACCTATGTAACCAGCACCTGGATCATGAAACACAACATTAACAGCACCTCACAGCCCCTTCTCCAGTATTGTTGAGTTAAAGAAGCCAGTTGAAAAATAATGTATGTGTCCACTTACATAAAGTCCAAAATAGACAAAACAGATGGTGATTTAAGTCATGACAATGCTTACCTTTGGGAAGAGAGGTAGTGGCTGAAAGACTGTGCGCATTTCTGACACCCTGCATAAATGTCGCTGGTTTCACACTTCATCTAAATGAAGAAGCACTCTTCATGAATGATGCGCTCTTTTGAGTCTGGTGAAGGCTATTAATATTTATAAATTAGTTATATTTACTTGCTACTTCACTAAGTTCTTTTATAGTTTTTCAACAAGTTCCTTTGGGTTTTCTAGATAAATACTCATTTTACCTCTTCCCTTTCCATTCACAAGTCTATTTTGTCTAAGTTCACTGACTAAAAAATTCCTAACACAATGTTAAATACTAGAGGAGATAGTGGGCATATGTCTTGCTCCTGATTGTAGTTGGAAAGCCCCTTTTGTTTTGACATTAAGATGCTGGCTTTTAGGCAGAGGTACAATGTTAATCAATTATACATCAATTTATATTTACTGAGTATATATTAATTATGCATCAATTTCTATTCACTGAGTCTATTTAAAAGGAGTGACCAATTCTATCATATGCCTTTTCTGCAAAGATGAAAGATAATCATATAATTTAATTCCTATAATAAACCCAACTTGATCATGATTTATTACCTTTGAAAATGCTGTAGTACTTTTTGCTTATATACCATATAAACCTTTTCATTGATATTTGTGCAAATGGTCCATAATTTTTTGATACAGTCTTTGTCAAGTTTTTTAATCAATGTACTTGACAAAATCAATTTGAAATTTTTTTTCCCCTTTGGCACTTTGAAGTTAATTTTTCCAATTCCCAAAATTAAGTACAGTGGGATTATTTAATCATAAAGATTTGGTAGAAAATTCCCTTGAGACAATCTGTGCCTGATGTTTTCTTTGGTAAGGGTCACTTTCGTTGGTATGTTTTGGCTTTATGTATTTACTAGAGCAAATTTTGGCAATCTGCATTTTTCTCAAAAAAATAATTTTCTATACAAAATTGCTCAAAGTAATAAATTCTTAAAAAGTTCCTGTTCTCTTATTTGCCCCTTGTTATTTAAATTGTACGTGCGCTTTCTTATTTTCTTAAATAGGTTAGCTGGTGGTTTGTCTATCTTCCCAAGCTCCCCCCACCAACTCTGCCAAAGAACTAGTTTGGGGATTTATTTATTGGCTCTATTAATTTGGTTTTCTACTAGAAATTACTAGTTGCTTTTTTTCTTTTGATTTTTACTCCACTTACTTAGTTGTTTAAATTTCATCTTTCCCTATTTTTTTTTTCCTGAGACAGAGTCTTAAGCTGTTGCCCTGGGTAGAGTGCCATGGCATCACAGCTCACAGCAACTTCCAACTTTTGGGCTCAAGCAATCCTCTTGCCTCAGTTTTTCTATTTTTAGTAGAGCCGGGGGTCTCACTCTAGCTCAGGCTGGTCTCCAACTCCTGAGTTCAAGCAATCCACCTGCCTCAGCCTCCCAGAGTACTAGGATTACAAGCATGAGCCACCACGCCCCGCCCATCTTTTTCTACTTATATACTCGAGTATATATGGTATATTGATACAGTACTAAATACTATATATTTCATGTCATAACTGCATTGTAATTTTTTTGGAAATATTGGGTTTTCATCTGCCTTGTGGTCATGTCTCTCTGGTCATCGGCCATCCAGGCCATTGCCTGTGGGGATGCTGATCTACTTAATTCTTATTTTTTTATACTAACTTTGAATGAAATTTGACCATTGACCTTGCTTCAGTTGCTTTTTATCCCCTCCTAAGCAGAATGAGTTTGCTTATGTCTTAAGGAGGAAGGCCTGGATGGCCAATGACTTTTCTAGCTTCATGACTCTAGAGCTCCCTTTTCTTTTTCAGTGATTTAACAGATTATGTGTGTAGATTACACACACACACATATAATAGATACACATTATGTGTAATAGATTACACACACATATATACACATTATGCAACACATTATCCCAACACTTATCTGGACCTTTCTTTTATCCTGTTGTATCCATCCTGACCAACTTAGATGCTAACTCTAGCAATTTCTACTTAGCAGTAGGCTTTGTCTAATTAGCTTCAAGAGGTATACTTTGTAGGGCCCATGTGCACTAGCACCATCATCAGACCTTATCAGATTGCTTTCGCACTCACTTGGAAATGGGGTTCTGCAGAAGTCTTCCCAGTTACAGCTTCTGTCTTGAGATTGGCTCACTGCACTGAAATAGTGAGAAACTGTGGGCAGCATTATAGTTCTCCAATTTGCAGGGTTGTCAGAAACCAGCTGCCTTCCTTTCATTTCCTCCTACACAGAGGCTGAAACTATGTGGGTCAGTAGTTTGTTCTCACTCGTATTTTGGGGTTCATGGAGATACCTTGTCATCTAGTTCTGTAGATAGTATCTGTGCCTATCCTAGCTGCTCTTTATTCTTATGGGGAGATGCAAAAACTACACTGCTGTCATCACCTTCCCTGAGTTTAATCTCTGTTAAGAATTCTTTTCATTGTAGAACATATGTTAATTACAATAACAACTTTACAATTATAACAGAAACTATAATTAGGAATTTGCTGTATGTCAGGTACTATGTTAAGTGCTTACATGTAATATCTCATTTAATCCTCATCTCTGTGAGGAAATATAATTGGCTCACTTTGCCAATGAGAGAGTTAGAGTCCAAGATCACCCTGCTGAACTGGCAGATCTGGGATTTAAACCTAGGTCATCTGACTCCAGAGCACCTGCTCATTAAATGACTCTTAAACAGTATCAGGTCCAACAGTTTTCAAACTGTTGTTCCTGTTAGTAAAATTTCTATTGGAATTTAGAATATTTATAAATAACCATTTAAGGCCAAATCTAAAAACACAGTAGATGATAAATTACACTGTACAACCCAATTAACCCTCTATTTTATGTAGATGCGCAAAACAAAACTTCCCTTACTATCACCTAAAAGTACTGTTGGGGGTGGAGAGGGATAGCAGAGTGTAGAAAATAGAGTTAAGATTTTGGACTTTGTATTTCCTTTCTCATTACATCACTACTGCTAAGAAACAAAATATGTATGTGCTTCTATTGCTTATCATTTGCTTTATTCATAAATACTTTCTCGTAAATAGCTGTTTACAAAAGTTAGGAATAGTTTCTCCACAACTCACATTGGCCTGCTATTTTTTGGGTCAATATGTTGCTATGAAACAATATTCACTGGTCCACAGTTTCACAAGGTCTCTCACAGGTGTATCAACTGGCATCATACTATTATAACTTATATTCTTTTTTTTTTTTTCTTCTTAGAGACAGAGTCTCACTTTGTCGCCCTTGGTAGAGTGCTGTAGTATCACAGCTCACAGCAACCTCCAGCTCTTGGGCTTAGGCGATTATCTTGCCTCAGCCTCCCAAGTAGCTGGACTACAGGCACCAGCCACAAAGGCTGGCTATTTTTTGTTGCAATTTGGTGGGGGTTCGAACCCGCCACCCTCAGTATATGGGGCCAGCACCCTACTCACTGAGTCACAGGCACCACCCTATAACTTATATTCTTGTGCTATTATTTAATGAGTTAGAAAATTATTTTGTGAAATACTTTTTGATAGAAATTCTTTTCTTTCATTTCTGAATACAGTCACTACAACTACCTTTCTTCTAATCATTGATAGTGATTTAGGAAAAACAATCTGGGCTTTTTATAAAGTCCTAAAGCCATTACATATATGCTATTTTAAGTCCCAATGTCTAAAAGATAACTTAGTTTGAGATATGGATGTCTCAATTTGTCAGGATTTAAATAAGCATCTGGAATAAATCAAAGAAGTATTACATCTGTTGTTAAGCTTTCTCTCTCCCCACCATCATTTTGTTACTAATTAAAAAAAGAGAGAGTTGACTTTGTCATACTTGGGTTTAAAACTAATAATACCAGTAATAAATGAATCATTTTTTGAAGTATATAGGTTCCCTTGGGAAGGACTATTATATTAGAATATTTTCTTTAATTTAGGGAAGGAATTAAGATAAATTTAAAATATTATAATACTAACAGTGATACTAGTAATTGACTTTTTTTTTTTTTTTTTTTTTGAGACCGAGTTTCACTTTGTTACCTTTGGTAAAGTGCCGTGGCATCATGGCTCACAGCAACCTCAACCTCTTGGGCTCAAGTAAACCTCTTGCCTCAGTTTTTCATTTTTCAGTAGAGATAGGGTTTCACTCATGCTCAGGCTGGTTTTGAGCTTGTGAGCTCAAGCAATCCACTCATTCTAGCCTCCCAGAGTGCTAGGATTATAAACATGAGCCACCATGCCCGGCCTAGTAATTTAGTTTTTATACTGATGATTGTAGAAATAGTAATTCAAAACTTATTACCACCAACACTAACTTAAACACAACTCCTTTAGTGAGATTTTCTTCTACATTTCCATACTAGACTCTTATCTTTGAACGTCACTGAACAGTGAGAGATGTGATTTATTAATAAACTGATTACAAATAGTTTTTATACTATCTTGTTTATAATTAACTAGTTCATAAACTTATGAAAATAAAACAATGAACAAAACAAAACCCCAGTTTTACCCTCTGAATGGTTATAGTTCCATCCGACTTACCTGAAAATATAAAAATATAAATGACCGTGTATTGAGGTGAAGTACTAAATTTACTTGAGTGGTTTTACTTTTATATTTAATTTTTACTTATTTAATTTGAAAAAAATTAGAAAATTATTAGTTTAAAATTAGAGCAGCTGTGACACTGAGGGCAACAAACTAAAAAAAGAAAAAAATCCAAATGGCTAAAAATAATTCCATTATAAAGTACATTTTACAGTATCATGTAAAATATAAACACTTAAAAGTTTTTCCTTCTAGATGAAAGATTATTTTCTTTCCAGAAAGCAATAAAGAAAAAGAAAGGCAACTAATGATTTCAGATTAAAATCAAACACAACTGGTATTCACCAAAGGTCTAAATGACCCACACAGCATAAAACCTTCTGGTTCACATTCACATACAGTTAAATTACTTTTCCCTCATAATAGTCCTCTGAAAACAATCTCCCTTTAGAAAACTATCATATTAGTTAAGCCTATGTACTCCTATTATGAAATTATTAATTTCATTTATATAGGCCACACAAGTTTAATTGGCACATTTTACTCAAGGATAAGACAAGTCACTTTTCTTTTAAAAAAATTATGGGATCATCTGTTTTCAAAGAATAATCCCAGATACTTAATTCACTAAAACAAATTTTTTACCATCAGCAGTCAAGCACTAAGTATTCACCTGAAGATTATCAATGCCATATGAAGTGTAAACTTGTTTTTAAGATTTGTGTCCATTTTATAAGAAGATACAATTTGTACTGAAGAATTTTAAAAAAGATAACCTACATACATACAGTTAATTTGCCTCAAAGAACTTCTTAGAAATACAATATAAACATTTAAGAACCATTACAGAGTCATGGTCTAAACTTCAACAAAGATTTTCTTGAAACTCAGTACACAGGTTACTGGCTCAAGACATCAGTACGAGATTTGACTGTAAGACTCTACCTCTTAAAAAAAGAGCACACGTGGTTATACATGGCTTTAAGCTGGAGCTACAGTTATGCTACAAATCCCCCCACCCTCCCAATCTAAAGTTAGTCATGTGGAGATATGCACATTCTCTGAGCACTGTTTAGAGTCCTTGGTTTTCCAGCTTTGATGGAGATTTAGAAGGCGTTCAGAAGTCCGTGTGCTTACATTCAGAGCAGGATGAACTTTACAAATTCCACTTTCCTCCATTAGTGACAGGCCACAGATCCCAAAGTATGCATGCAAAGCATCTGAAAATGAGGCATTTAAAACAATCATAATAGGCATTCTTATGCATGTACGAAATGCTAACTATGGTTTTTAAAATACATGCTTTCTCAAGTCTCAAACATTAATATTTTATAAACCAGATTCTCAAAATAAAATCTTTTATTTCCGAAAATATCATTAACTAAAGGAAACAGTTACAAACCAAAGAGAGAACAATGCCAACAACTGTTATAAGTAAAGACAGGGAGGAAGACAAGTAGAATTATAAAAGACTTCTCACTTCAGTTAGTCTTCTCTTTTGCTTACTACAGAATAGTGAAACAGCTTTAACTCTGTATCATTAGAGGAAAATTTTTTCTTAAAAATGAAAACAAAACTCTGAATTTATGTAGCAATACCCCTCCCCTCCCAGTTTTACATCAGATAGTTCCTAAACCATATACAGTACTATCTGAATACTGTGTTAAATGAAAGAAGCTTAAACAAAAATAATCCATTCTGGAATGCTGTACCATATTTAATTCTTCTATTTAGGGTAATGTCAGTCATTCTAAAAACAAACTCACATTCAACTTGGTCATAATATGTAAATGCTCATATCCTAACAATTCTTCTGCACTGGTCTCACTAGTTTCCCACACTTCAGGGGGCAGCAACCCTCTTCTGTAAAGTGACCACTGAAATCACATGGCTATTGCCTGCCTGAGAGCCTTATATAGACTTCTGAAGAACTCAGAGCTATATATTTATAGGAACACTACACAAACTTTTGTAGCAGTCAAGATTTTTTTCTATTTTTGAACTGGTTAATATTTATAGCCTCAAGAACTATTAAAGTTCAAAACTTCTTACTAAGTCAAACAAGTTATAGAAAAAGCTTTATTTACGTGAGTGTCATTTACTTTTCAAAACAGAAATGACAAATAGTTGTTCTATTTGTGATAAGGTTATTTCACTAATGGGGGGGCCCATGTTAATAAATACCCTTTTCGGCTTTTTCAGAAAATGCTTATTAGGTTTCTACTGGCTTACTTTCCTCTAATATTCAGACCACAAAAAATAGGTTTGATTTCCCTTGTACTATTACATCATTCCATGTAGTTATTCTAAAATTACAAATGGCACAAAGCAACATTAAGCTTTATTTTCTAGAAACTAGGAAACTTTTCTAGGAAAAAGTACAAAATAAAGTAATATAATTACAGAGCTATAATAATAAAATAGAATCCGAATAAAATTAATATCTTTCCATAGTAAGTAAAAATAAAACTTATTTTTTTCTCTAAAGGAATTTTGTCAAAGCCAATGACACCAGAGCTGAATTGTTTCAAACCTCAAATAGTTAAAAACATAAAACAAAAACTCCTTATCTGTAGGTGATGATGTATTCAAGCACTTTTGATGTTGAAATATATTTTTACTTCATTCTTTTGAAGTTTCTTTCATAAATACATATAAAATCTCTGTGTCAAAGCAACTACTGGATTTATTATTAACCAAGAATAAGCTCACTTTAAAGACTCTCTCCTTAAAATGATTTTTCTAAAGGCTCTGGGAACAGGCCTGTTCACATAAATTCAATTTATTTTACAAAGACTTTCTATGCTCTCTAGTGTATAAGCTCTGAAAAGATTTTAATGTATCTGTAAAAATTGAGTTTTACAACCAAATACTGACACAAATATTAGAGTTTAGAAGCTGATCTCTTTAGAAAAAAGTTTAAGGATTTTCTCATAAAAAAGCTAACAGACCAATTTTTTTTTTCTTTTTTGAGACAGAGTTTCACTTTGTTACCCTCACTAGAGTGTTGTAGTGTCATAGCTCACAGCAACCTCAAACTCTTGGGCTCAAGAAATCCTCTTGCCTCAGCCTCCCAAGTGGCTGGGACTACAGGTCCCTGCCACAAGACTCAGCTAAGGACAAAGTTTTTAATATAAATGAAATAAAATTAATTTTCCCCCCTGAAAGTGATTCTCTTACAAAAAATTTAAGTATAATTAAGCTTAAGGTATAGCAAATAGTTGTAGAAGATGATTAAAACTCAAAATGCTTTTAAGTATCAAATGAAAAAGAATTTTTCTAAAAAAAAAAAAAAAAACTAAAAAGAATTTTTCTAAATAACAATAAATAGGATACAGAATTTTTTTATCCAAACTAATATTTCACTTTATATTTTCAAGAAGGTGCTAAGTGTGTTGGTGGCTGAGATCTCAAAAGCGAAACTTCTCTATCTCTGCCATCATGCCCTTAGAATACTTATGGAATGTGTGGGTCTGGTTAACTGAAAATTAACAAGCAAACTCTCTGTAGTAACTGCTATAGAAAATACTCTGCCTTAAAAAGTGTGGTATGGCAGAGGTAAGTGTTTCTTGACGTTTGAGGAGTTTCAAATGGCTCAAGTGTGTTGTACTGAATAATGACTGTTAACTTCAAGCTGGAAAAGGGACAAGGAACAAAACTGTTCACTAACACTGGGACATCCTCTGAAATTAAAAAAAAAAAAAAAAGCCAAAAAAATACAGATAGATATTATTCTTAAAAAAAAACTACTAAAAATATTTAATATATTTCAAGTTAAGTTTATATAAGAAATGCTGATTTCCTATTTCTCTATCCTCATTACTTGTTAAGACTACTACATACTGATTAAAAAATGGCATCAAGAACAAAATAATTGTGTTCTTAAGGCATTTTCTATCATATTCATAGGTATGTATTATAGGTACCCAAAATTTCAATGTATTATTTGCTTTAGAAATTAATTTATTGGCTATTAATTGGCTATAAATTAAATTATTGGTTAATAAATTAATTTATTAACATAAATTGGCTTATGACTTAGAAAGCACTGAACATTTCTTTCTAAGGAAGCAGGGCTTACATAAAAATGCAGGCAAATATGGGTGTGAGGAAATATTCTTGCTCATTTCAGGCATAAAAATATAATTTCACAAGCCTCCTATTTATAATTTGATTCAAATACACATTCCAACCACAGCAGTTCTATGATGGGAAATGAGATGAAGAGATACTTTCTAGACTGCTGCAAAAACAACCATTCCTTACCTCTAGCTTCATACATTTATAGCTAATTCCTTGAAAACTTGCTCATCAAAAATGTCAATGTTCTTTTTTTTTTTTTTTTTTTTCCTTGCAGTTTTTGGCCAGGGCTGGGTTTGAACCCACAAAATCCGGCATATGGGGCTGGCGCCCTACCCCTTTGAGCCACAGATGCCGCCCCCAAAATGATTATTTTAACAAACTCATATTGATTTTTATGGGGAAGCTGTAAATAGACTCATTTTTCTGATAGTGAAAATATAAGGTAAGTGGGGGTAGGGGGAGGCTGCAGACTGGAGAAAGATGCTAGAGGCAGGAGAGTAGCCAAATTCTGAAAGAACTTGAGTGTTGTGCCATTCATATTGCCTCAATCTGTTTGATTCTTGATTTTTAGATAGTGAATGGTGAGAGTTCAAACAGCAGGGTGGTCATCTAAAAAAGTTATCTGAATCTGCTGAAATTTAGAGAACAAGAGTAAGAGTAGTGAAAACACCTGTATTCAGGAGATTTTTTTTATCTAATGAATTCTGAAAAGAATCTGAACTGATTCATGGTTGAGAGTAATTTATACTACCTTAGTTCAAGTCATAGCTAATAAGTCTAATTATTTTGAATGGACCAAATTCTCTATTTTGGAAAGGGCCCATTCAGTCCATCTGCCCTACTGCAGCAAATGAAATATAACATTATTAAGTGAAATATTTGGGGATACTGTACACTATATCAATCTATCTTGACAATCAACTCTTTCCTTTATACTACCTATCACTCTAAATCTACCCCAATCTTCAACAACCTAATTTTTAAAATGCATATTATTTAATGTGACTTTACAACTGCAGCTATATTTTCTATCATATGCTTTTTCTTAAAGGCATAGAAAGATGCTTAAAGATTTACTCAAGAAATAAAAGTTGTTTTAGATTTCCACAGAAAATAATTACCTGGATGACTATCTGGCCACTTGGCAAATCCCCCTACAAGGCGATCTTGAGTTGATAAGATGTAGTTTCTATTTTTCTCAAAGTTAGTATATTGGAAAATTTTCAGAAGCTGAAATGACATGGCAAAAATTTGTTGACATACAAGTTCCACACTGACTTTTCATTCAGATATCAGATTATCTTTTAAATATGGTTTTTTTTAGCTAAGGTGCTCAGAGTCAGTCTCTAGGGCCACATAATTAGTCAACCACATTATATTTTTTTATCTTCTTACCAAATCTGTTTTGTTTGTTTGTTTTTGAGGCAGATTCTCACTCTGTTGCCCTGGGTAGAGTGCAGTAGTGTCATCACAGTTCACTAAAACCTCAAATTCCTGGGCTCAAGTAATCCTCTTGCCTCAGCATCCCAAATAGCTGGGACTACAGGCACAAGCCACTTTGCCTAATGTTTCTGTTTTTTGTAGAGAGTGTCTTGCTCTTGCTTTGTTCAGGCTGGTCTTGAACTCCTGACTTCAGGTAGTCCTCCCATCTTGGCCTCCCAAAGTGCTAGAATCATAGGCCTATCTTCTTATCTAATCTACTCTCCTTTTCTTTTTTCTTTCTCTCTCTTTTTTTTTTTGAGACAGAGTCTCACTATGTCGCCCTTGGTAGAGTGCCATGGCATCATAGCTCACAGCAACCTCTTGGGTTCAAGTGATTCTCTTGCCTCCGCCTCCCAAATAGCTGGGACCACTGGTGCCCGCCACAACACCTGGCTATTTTTTTTTGTTGCAGTTGCCATTGTTGTTTTAGCTGGCCCAGACTGGGTTCGAACCTGCCAGCCTCAGTGTATGTGGCTGGCATGGTAACCACTGTGCTACAGGTGCCAAGCCTACTCTCCTTTTCTTGACCCACGCACTATTTCTTTCTTTTAAACCAGGCCCATCTAAACTCTCTGTATCACATTAAGATAGAGTCAAAAGATCTAGATTCCTCCAGTCTACTCAATTATTTCAAAAAGTGCAATTTTATCTACCTGTATTTTAACTCTATGATAGATTTCTGAGCTATTAGTTACAAACTGGTAGTAACTAAAAATTTTTAAAAGAACAAAAAAATTCTTATTTATCTATTTATTTATATATTTTAACAAGTGTCACTTTTTTTTTTTGAGACAGAGTCTCACTCAGTTGCCCTGGGGTTAAGTGCCATGGCATCATAGTTTACAGCAACCTCAAACTCTTTGGGCTCAAGTGATTCTCTTGCCTTAGGCTCCCAAGTACCTGGGACTATAGACACCCGCCATAGCGCCTGGCTAGTTGTTCCATTTTTAGTAGAGGCTGGGTCTCGCTCTTGCTCAGGCTGCTCTCCAATTCCTGAGCTCATGCAAACCACCTGCTTTGGCCTCCCAGCGTGCTCGGATTACAGGCGTGAGCCACTATGCCTGGCCCACGTCACCACTCTTGACGAGGGTGGTCTCGTCAGGCTGGTCTCAAACTCCTGAGCTCAAGCAATTCACCCCCTCCCTGAAAAATTATTAACTAGATGCTAGAGACAGTTTTTTGTTTGAGAATAGTAAACAATTATAGCTCTTTAATCAGGAAAGATAAAGGTAAAACAAATGTTACATAAAAAACTATGTAATAATGATTTAGGACATGTATTTATCTTTTCTCTCAAGATTCATTAAAAAGAAAAAAATTAAAAATAAATCAAACTGTAAAGAGAATAGGATGGGGGGAGGGGCAGTATTTAAGAGAGTTCAAGAAACTTGATGCTACAAGGTGGTTTAAAGTATGTTAATGAACCAAAGAGAGCCACAGGAAATATCACTGATGGATGAAGCAGCATTGTTTCTCAAAAAAAAAAAGTTACTGCACAAATAAGAAATAAAGACTATAAAGAAAGTGACTCTTTAGAATCTTGATGCTGGGAACATTTTCCATCAAGTGGTAGGGAGACAAACTTACTCGTATTAACTTATGGGTATAAACTTATGATTAAGTATATTAAAAAGTAGTAGAGATAGGGAAAAACTTGGAGGCATTTCGGTGAATGAGTTTTGGAAGGTTTAGGCAAATAAAAAAAATTACATGCTATTTTAAAGGAATGACTAATGGTTTGTTTTTAAGATTAAAACTTTTTTCACTAACCTTTCACTGGTATCACTATCAGATCCCTGCTCTACAAGATTTTTATGACATATTCCTAAAAGAAGGTAGGCATTTGAAGTAATGCAAGACAAATTCTGCATAAATTGTAAATAGGTATAAAACTCAACTTCTGGGTCATTTGAGTTTTATAAGAATGAAAATTTTCAAGTAGCACAGGAGATAATCTAATTCTACAGAAAAACCATACAGAAACTTGCTTCGTGAGAACAGAAAAACCCTGAGCCTAAACCTATTTAATGCACATTATCAAACCCAAAACTTCTTAGCACAATTTATATTAACACAAAATACAGTTTTCACATTTTTAATATTTCTCTCACCTTTAGAGTTGCTCCCACCCAAAAAGAATAGCAGGTGTCTACAGGCTTATTAGGTCTTCCATGATAACCATTTTGCTGCCTCATTATGCACCACCTCTTTATCCTGTTCAATTCTTTTTCCGAGAAAACTTCTTCGAGTTTACCCATCAAACACAGTGATGCGATGCCACAAAAAGTAGATCCTCCTGTTAATCAAAAGCACATAATGCTTTAAACTTCAAATTAGTTGCCTATGAAAAGAGTATAAAAGGTTGGGGGGAAAGTAGTTAAATAATTCTAGAAAATAGTGAAATAAAATTTAAACTTAAAAGACAATAGTAAAAATAAGCACTAAACACAGTCTACAATATTAATTTGACAAAACAGAACAGAATTTAAAATAATTTAAAGCTGTAAGAAACATTTTATTTGTAAAAAACAAAGTTTGAGAAATGAAACAAGATTAAGGAACTTGTTCAAAATTACATGCTTACTGGCAGATTTAGAACTAAAATCTAAGACTACTAACTCTCTGTCCAGGACTCAATCACCTGAACCTGGTTTTGAGCCCCTTAAACACAGGACTCTGACTGTGAACTGAGGAGAATCTGCCAAAAGCTACTTAACAAATTTTCATATATACAATATAAACAAATTAGAAGCTAATATGCAGTTATGATATCTAGTTAGCTTAAGAATTTTAAGGCATAAAGGCTCGGCGCCCATAGCACCGAGGTTACAGTGCTGGCCACATACACCGAGGGTGGCAGGTTCAAACTCAGCCAGGTTTGAACAATGCCAACTGCAACAACAACAACAACAACAAAAAACAGCTGGGCGTTGTGGTGGGCGCCTGTAGTCCCAGCTCAGGCACTGGGAGGCTAAGGCAAGAGAATCACTTAAGCCCAAGAGTTTGAGGTTTCTGTGAGCTGTAACGCCAAGGCACTCTACTGAGGACTCTGTCTCAAACAAACAAAACAATTTTAAGGCATAAAAGTATAAGAGTGTGGGAAGGAGGAAGAGGCAGAAGGAAACCAAGTATGAAAGCTGTTGTACAAAATGACTTTAAAATGTATCCATACTCACTGTGGTAATAATAATGCCTTCCCCAAATCTCTAAATGCTAATTCCCGGAACCTACAAATGTTACTTCAAATGGAGAAAGGATCTTTGTAAATATGATTACATTAAAAGATCTTACATGGGGAGATTCTTTTGGGTTATCTGGGTGGGCCTACATGTACTTACAAGTGTCATCATAAGAAGGCAGAAGGAGGTTGGACTAAAAGAAAGGAGGAGGCAACATAACTAACTATGAAGCTCAGATTGGGAGTGTTGTGGTCAAAGGCAAGGAATGCCAGCAGCCTGCAGAAGCTGGAAGAAGCAGGACCAGATTGTCCCCCTGCAGCCTCTGCTGGCAAGGAGCCAGCCCTCCCAACACCTTGACTTTAGCCCTCAGTTCAGACTCACTCACACTTGGTTGTCAATGCCCAAATAATTTGAAGACATTTATATTTCCAATTTATTATAACTTCACCTAATGATTTTTATTAATTTAGGCAGTAATTTAAAGGGCTTGCTTGCTTGTAATATTTCTTATGCCTTAACTTTTCTTTTGGTGCTATAAACTTATTTTTGAGATGGAGTCTTACTTGGTACCCAAGATAGAGTGCTCTCGCATCACAGCTCACAGCAACCTCAAACTCTTGGGCTCAAGTGATCCTCTTGCCTCAGCCTCCTGAGTAGCTAGGACTACAGGCGCCTGCCACGACACCCTGCTAGTTTTTCTGTTTTTAGTAGAGATGAGGTCTTGTTCTTGCTCAGGCTGGTTTAGAACTCCTTACTTCAAGCAATCCACCCACCTTGGCCTCCCAGAGTACAAGGATTACTGGTGTGAGCCACCACACCTGGCCTGGTGCTAAAAATCTTGAATGTATTCTCTGGCAAAGGAAAGATGAGCATTTCCTCTAGAAAACTCAAGGTAGCTCTCACAAAAGTGTTACTGTCATTAAGAGCTATTTAACCTTCCAAATTTTTCCAAATTAGTTGGGAGTTCTATGTGTTGAGTTAATTAAAACAGAAAAGTTAAAAAAAATTACAATCTTTTAATTTCTATTAAACCATCAATCTTATTTCCTTTTCTATGACTCACTAGTTTCAGTTTCTCTTTCATGATTAACCCTGCTGTGACTTCACATTTTATCATTAAATATAAAACCTCTAATAGACAATATGTAATCTTTAAAACTACAAAAGGAAAAAAGAAGCATTTAAGTATTACTCTCCAAACTACTTGTTGCAATTCTTTAAAGCAAAATTCAAAGTAAAAAATTCAAATTCAAAGTAAAAACATTCTTTATTTTGTCCAAATCATATGACTTTAAATATAATAACTACAGAAGTAAGTTTGGGCTCTGAGTAGCCAGAAACATTTTATTACAAAGTCTACACTTTAAATTAAAATTCACTTAGCAATCGGTAAGTCCTTTGCTGCTAGAGTCACTTTTACATAAAACTTTTTTTTTTTTTTTTTTTTGAGACAGAGTCTTACTTCGTCACCTTCAGTAGTGTCATGGCATCACAGCTCACAGCAACCTCCAGCTCTTGGGCTTACTTAAGCAATTCTCTTGCTTCAGCCTCCCGAGTAGTTGGGACTACAGGTGGTTGCCACAACATTTGGCTATTTTTTTGTTGCAGTTTGGCCAGGGCTGGGTTCAAACCTGCCAACCTCGGCATACGGGGCCGGCACCCTACTCACTGAACCACAGCTGCCACCCTACTAGTTTAAAACTCTTAAACTAGTTCTAAAACCTATCTCCATAAAAAAGAAGGAAAAGACACTGCATTTGAAATGTGGATTATTCATGACTTTAAAAGAGAAAGTTGCTGAAGGCTTACATAGAAAATTAAAAAAGCCATTTGTGAAGAAAGGTGAACTATGTATTTGGATTACTTGTCCAAAAAGATTAATAATAAAAAGAAAAAGAGAGAACACAATGAGTTGATATGGCAGCCAAACCACAGGACTACTTTTTAAGAAGAGATTTCACTTGCTAGGTGTAGGTAGTGACGAGAGAGGGAATGCAGGCTGTTCAAAAGTCTTCTAGGGTCATCCTTCCCAGCCTATCTAAACTCATAGCACAGAAAGAAACTTTATGATAGTCTGATATTTGTAGGACATTTTATGGCACACTGAAAAGGTACTCCTGGCGAGAGGCACCCTTACTAGAAGCTCTAGATACCCAAGTCCTGCCTTACTGTTCCCAAATGCTGAGGGAACAATATTTTGGCGTACTTGTAAATTTTTGATCAATATTGATACATGGCATACTGTGACAAACTTAAAAAGGCTACGTCTAAGGCCTTGGTCCTCAAAACTATGCTAAATTTATAAATTAAAGAAAGGTATAGGCTTTGGGGGCATGAACCATAGTCCATCACTTAAGATCCTGTCAGGTGCAATCTACTCAAGTCAGACCAACTCAAAATCATGAGTTGCATGACTCAGGAAGATTCTGTCCTGAGTTTCATATTTGGGTAGTTCCTCTCTGTTTCATATCCCAGAGACTGTAATCCCAATTTCCTGCAAACAACAGTTACTGTCCCACAAGTCTCCTATGCAGGTGAGGTGAGGTGTCTCCTCAGCCAGAGTATATGTTAATACCACTTACGATAGGGAGCACAAGGAGCCTGTCTTCACGGAAATTCTTAGAGCTGCCAAATTTCCTCTTCGGGTAACTAAAACCATACCCTCCTGATCATGTGGTGATGACACTAACATAAGTACTATTACCAGCTCCTCCTATCCCTAATCTCATATGGACTCAGGCACACACAAGAATTATGGTAACATAATTATAGTATGGCTTCAGAGGAAAATTCAAAACAGTCTTCTATATACCCCTTAGAGACACACATTCTACTAATTATCTCCATTGAAGGAGTGGCTATGCAAGAAGAAAAGGAAATACCTGATAGGACAAGGTCCTAGGGGATATACAAGGACGTGGGAGCCAAGGAATAATATCTTCTTATACGTGTTTTATAATTTATAAAACACTGCCCCCCATATCTTTTCTAATCCTAGCAACAATGGTAAAGAAAGATATAATTATGTCTACTCTGTTGATGAGGAAACCCTCAGAGAAATCAAGCAAGGCACCGTGGTAACACAGCTGGTATCAGGGCTGACACTGAACTCTTGTCTGTTCTTTCCATTTTATTTCACTAGCAGAGGGGTGGAGACGACAGATGATCACACAAAAAATTGCTGTGACCAAAATGAAAGTGAAGTTTACTCAGCCTCCATGATTGGGGCCTTTTTTTTTTTTTTTTTAGAAAAGGAGAATGGAAGCTTATTTCCTTCTGAATGGAAATTTCAATTTGAGAGAGTTCAGACTGTTGATATGCTGACAAAGTTAGTGACTATCATTTTACTGTATTTTGGTTCTGCCCAAAGCAAGCAAAAATGTGAAAGAAGAGACTGGATAATGTCTGTACTGAACATATGCTAAGCAGTAAATGTTTTATGACTATGACTAAGGATAATTATATTAAGGTAAATAAAAATGTTCATTTATTGATGAATTTGTTAATTCATATTTAGTATTCTTCATCTACTTGCTCTAGCATTTTAGTGTTATGTCAAAGAAGAAAACCTGTTTTCTAACAATGGCTTAAGAAGTAATCCCAATATATTTTCATGCTGTTAACACTTGTAAAAATTATTACAAAATATTGTCTGAACGTTCTGCCCTAAATGATTTCTGAATGATTACTGACCTAAAAGGATTCAAACAGACAAAGAAGCAGGAAAACAACAGGTAATCAGGCTGTACCCACAGTTGAAAAAAACTTCTGAGGTTCTCCATATTGAAAATACCAAGATGTTTAAAGGAACAAAAGAAACTACACATTCACTTATTTTAAGATGTCTTACCATGAGATTCAAGTCCAGCTCCCTGTGCCAGCCCATTGTCATAAGACTGAAAAAGAAAAACATCGTTCAGTTTACAAGGACAATAATAACAATAAATTAATAAATAAGTTCCCATTGCGTTACAGGTAGTCCCTGAGAAAAAACATCCGACTTATATACAACTGACACTTATGAGTATAGTATAGTAAGTCCCTGAGTTACAAATATCTGACTGACATTCGACCTGAACTTATGAACAGGGGTTTTTACAGGCAATATGTAAACGTACTTGTTCTAACTTACATACAAATTCGACTTAAGAACAAACCTACAGAACTTATCTGGTTCATAACCTGGGTACAGCCGGTAATGTTTTCTTTTGTAATTTTATTTTTCTTTCATATCTTCCAAAATATGCACATTTCCTTGAGAAGCAGAATTAGGCATTTTAAAATATCTGATCTTGTCTTATTCACCAATCAAAAACTAAATGTATATACTAGGCACATTCTGAGAATAAATGGTCAAAGATAGTACCTACATACTCAATTTCTACCTAATAATAAGCTCTGACTTTTAGTCTCCTCTCTCCCCATTGCAAATATGCATGAATTGAAGGAAAGTGTAAGAATTTTTCACTATGGAACTTTACAAAACTACTTTGAGGCAATTAAGGGTCACTGAGATTAATTAATTTAAATCTCCCTATATATCCTACAAAATCAAAACAGAGTAAGAATAACAAAGTATCTCCCCACATACCCTCCAAAATCAAAATCAAAACAGAGTTAAGAATAAAACTTACAAAACTCAAACCTTAGCAATGCAAGAACACACTCAAGCTTCACATTACCCTCTAAAAAAAAAAAGGAAACATCAGGCTCGGTGCCTGTAGCTCAGCGGCTAGGGCACCACCACATACACTGGAGCTGGCGGGTTCGAACCCAGCCCAAGCCTGCCAAACAACAATGACAATTACAACAACAACAAAAAATAGCCGGGCATTGTAGCAGGCACCTGTAGTCCAGCTACTTGGGAGGCTGAGGCAAAAGAATCGCTTAAGCCCAAGAGTTTGAGGTTGTTAGAAGCTGTGACGCCACAGCACTCTACCCAGGGTGACATAGTGAGACTCTGTCTCAAAGAAAAAAAGAAAAAGAAACATCAAATGTGAGCAAGTCATCTCTTTCATCTCTGCCTAACTTTGCAGAGAGCAAGAATGATTTGTGAAAAACTGTAAGAAAGGGGAAGAGAGCTAATGATAGCTCTGAGATTATCTGAAATCACTGCCTAAAAAAGTCCAACCTAAGTGTGAAAATACAGTCAGTCCTCATTTTGCAATTGATATGCACAAATCCCAGTTACTATGGTTTAAACAACATAACATGGTTCCAATTTCAGAAACCAGGGCATAATAACTGTAACTGCACAAATTACAAAACTCCACTGCTAGCTTTTTGGTCCACAAATCACTACATAAATAACAAATGAGCATCACAATGATATAACTTTCACAAAGTCAGTTAGCAGTTGGTCACTGCGCGTGTTATTCACTTCAAAGAGCAAAGGATGTGACTGTGCTGTCTCTTTGTCAGTGATAAACCCAGGAGATGATTTCTAAAAAGGTGTAACCAAGAGAGAGCATGTTGGTGACCACCAAGATGAAAGTGCAGTAAAGCAATAAAAATCAGTAACACTGGAAATGAAATTGAAATCAGACAGAGCGATAGAAGACATAGGTATCATGGGACTGTGGACAGTGCTGCTGTGTGAGAGACTCTAGATATGCAGTCGAACAGCGAAGTGGACATAAAATATCTCTATGAATAAAGGAAGGGACTTAACAAAGAAGCGCTAGAGAATTGCCCAGCAGAAAAACTTCACATGAAAGGAATTTTCAGATATATTTCACAACGTTGCCAACACAAAGGATAAAATGTTGGAAGCTAACACAAACGTTATCAAGGAGCAGGATCATTTGTCAAGACACAGAAAAGATGCTCGCTCCATATCATAAATTATAAGAGAAGAGGGCAAAGCACTGTATAAACAAATCAAACAGTTTAATTTTCAGTATCTCTAATGTTTTAAGAAAGTGTACTAAATATCGATTTTACTATTTAAAGAACTGTCTATAAATTTGTAACTGACAAGAAGAGTTTTTAAGGTTCTGGCAAAACAAAATTTAAACATCACAGAATAATCATAATTTTTCCCACTGATGATCACTTTGCATCAATTAGTTTGCATGATTATCATTAGGATCCAGCACTACCAGGCACAGTGAGGACAGCCTGTACTGAAAGAGACCTGGTAAAACACAGCACCTCTACCGGGAAGGAACTTAAAATTGAGTATGTGGAAGTCAACGGGGCAGTGCTCAAAGAAAGAAAGTTTAAGAAGAAAGGAAATGAGTCCTCTGAAGCTCAGGTAACAATGGAAAAGTCAAAAGAGCAAAATTTAGAGACTTATGAAATATGAGAATCCCTCTCCTATAGGAAAACCACAGAACACACAACCCTTCCCCCACCACTAAAGCCACTCATTGAAGAAATCATATGTTGTTGCACTGAAAAGATAGAACTCTTAAAGTAGAAATTCTTGAAAGAAAAAAAAATCCGTGAAACTTATAAACAAGAAGAGACAAATCTATACACAAAGTAACTCTGAGATGAAGACATAGCAAACAGATGCAGGTGTGGTGCCTCACGCACGTAATCCTAGCACTCTGGAAGGCCAAGGTGAGCTCAGGAGTTCGAGAAAAGCATGAGCAAGAGTGAGACCCTGTCTCTACTAAAAATAGAAAAATTAGCCAGGCATGGCATTGCATGCCTGTGGTCCCAGCTACTCAGGAAACTGAGGCAAGAGGATTACTCAAACCCAAGAGTTGAGATTGCTGGGACAAGAGAGAGAGAAAAAACACAGCAAACAGAATGAAAACCCTTACGTATATGAAAATTTGTCTCCATCTCTCCCCAACAGTCATAAAAAAGAAAACTGAAATAAAGCACCCCAAACTCAATTACATATCTTCAAACAAGCAGATGGGATCATAAAAAGGAAATTAAAAATTAAATTACAGCATTGTTTGTAATTGTAAAACAGATTCTCTATACATAGAACAGTTGAAAACTCTAAGGCCTATGCACACAGTGGGATAACATAAAGCTGTAAGAAAGAGGAAAATCTCTCTGAACTGATAAGAAGTGATTTTCAAGCTATACTGTTAAGTGAAAAAAGCAAACTACCAAAAAAAAAAAAAAAAAAAAGTATGGTATGGTACCTTTTGAATAAAAAATAAAGAAAACCAAAAATACGGTACACATATTTCTCATCAAAAAGAAATACAGGAAAGATTAACTAAAAACTAATGAGAAGGGTCACTTACAGAGTGAACTGGGACAAGAAGCATGGGGTTAGGAAAGACCTGGAAGACAGAAAGTGGTAATGAAGGGCGCGGAGTCACACTTGTCTAATGTGTGCGTGTGTGTGTGTGTGTTTTGTTTTTTGAGTGTAATCTCTCTCTACTGCCCAGACTAGAGTGCAGTGGTAGCATCACAGTTCACTGCAACCTCAAACTTCTGGCCTCAAATAATCCTCCTCCCTCAGCTTCCTGAGTAGCTGGGACCATAGGTGTAGCTGGGAGCCACTACACCTGGCTAATTTTTCTATTTTTGCAGAGACGGGGTCTTATTGTTCAGGCTGGTCTCAAATTCCTCCTAAAGTGAATAAATTAAATCAACAAAGTTGAGGGGGGACCATCCTGGGGTAATCCAAACAGAAACAAATAACTATATTCCAAATAAATAATATAATCATAAAAAGGGGGGAACATGCCATATTAAAGAGGGGAAATAAAAGAAGAAACCCAAGTATTTCTTAAATATAGTAATTCTGCCTATATACCCTCACATTCAAAACAAAAAAAACTAATGTAATAGCAGCCAGGTTGTCACTGTCAGAGAATGGAGTCACAAATGAAAGGAGGAGGAAAGTTAAAATGAACCCTGCAGTGATAAAATGAAATTTGAGGTACCAGTATAGACTCATGGTTTTTATTATACAGGTACAAAGATAGACATAGAAATATAGATTGTGTGTGTCTGTTTCCTTTTGGGGGAGTGTCTGTGAATACATTTCCCAGAGCTGCCTGCTGAGAGAGGGCCTACAAGTAATGACATCCCAATACCAATAAACCTACATAGCACCCCAGGTGCAAGTTTTTAAACACTGTGCTCTAATAAGAATAACAGTGATATAAACATTCTAGAGTAAATGTATTAATTATATTAATCTGGGGGGAAAAAAGATCTTCTTAAAGAAATGACTGATTCCAGGGCTGAGGATGGGAAAGTAGAAGATAAACTTGGAATATCTTGTGCCAGAAAGCAAGGAAGTTCTCAAAGAATGAAGGCAATGTGTCAAAAGGGCATAGAGCCTCCTCAAAGGGGTTTTTTCACTGGCCAAATCTGGGACAATCAGAGTATCAAAATGAATAAGTGATAGTAATAAATTATAACCCATTAAATAAAATTAGAATCTAGAGTCCATAGTAATACAAGTAAGTAAGTAAATAAATAAATGAGGGACGCTAGACCTGGAAAATCATCAATGCATACAATTAACACTAGTGGATAAACACCTAATAATGAACAGAATATTTACATGGTCTTCCGATATCTCACCTTAAGATATTGAATATTTATAAAGGGAAGAAAGCTAATTATAGAGAAATGCTGGCACACACCACCTTAACTGAGCAGAAACAGGGCAAATCAATATGTTGTACCTCCACACACAACACACTGAGAAGACAGTTCTATATATGCCAGAAACACCTATCACCACCCTCTCATCTAACATAAATTTCTTTTCCTTGTAAAACTCCCCTGACAAGTCATCTTTCTGGTATTCACAGGCTTTTAAAAATTTATGATATTGTTGACTGTACAAAATCTGATCGACGGTGATATAGTCAGTTAAAATAAACAACTCCATTCCTTTAAGAATTTAGACATTTTCATTTTGAAATAAGAAGTTGAATTAACAGCCTAAAATATTCTGATCTATAAAATGAAACACTTTATATCTGGGAAATAAACTGGGGAAGAAGCACTTCTATTTTTTCTGTTTTATACAGAGATTAAACAGTACAGTAAAGGAGACTTCTGGCTGATTAAGCTTTCCTTACTACTGCCAATAAAAAGATTATAAGAATAGTTCCATCAGACATACCATAATGTTCCAGTTTAGTTGAACAGAACTCTCAACTAACTCCTGTGAAGATAGGCTAACAACATTTGCCTTTCAGATTGTACTTCTTTTTTTTCCTTTTAAGGCTGATCAATCCTTTTCTGATAAAGACATTGCTTCTTTAGATCAAATCATATTACATTTAAAATGTTTTAACAGCCAAGGAGTCAATCTACCCTTTAAGATTATTTCTACATGGTGTTCTAATACATGATTTACCTAAAAAGTAATCTTACTGTCCACGTTTACAAATTCTTGGTGGAAAAGATGAGGTATACATTATATTACTGCCCTCATACACCAGCAGTAACAACCTAAAGAGTCAATTTTAACAACACAACTCACCATACTTCTTCTAATATAGCTGATGGCTTTTTTCATATCCATGCCTGACCAGTTGTTCAGCATATAGCAAATACAGGAAGCACAGTACACAAATCGCATGTCATTTTCACTGCCTTCAGGTACTGCACAAAAACTGAAAATAATAACATGATTTTTTATTGGACTATAATTTTTTTGCGAGGGTTAGAAATACCTTGTTTTTTGTCATAAAAAGTCTGTACCTGATTTTAAACCATATTCTATTTATATTACTAAATAAAGAACAATTAACTTGAGTAATACAAAACTATCTCTAAATCATTACTCTACCCCAAATTTCTGATTCCTTGGTAGTTTTACACACTACCTTCTCATTCCTTTCTGGATGCCGCCACTCAGAGTAAGTTTATTTGCTCCCAGCCTGGGATAGCTGTGGTACACTGTGGCTTGAGAATTAATGACAGAAATAACAGGTAAAATCTGAAACCACTCAGGTAGTAAGAAATTCCTAAGCCCAAGTTTTTCTATGTGAAATTTCTTCTATATATAAAGAGAGAATTTCTTTCTCTATATATGTATAAATAGAGAGATAAGCATTAATTGATCAATCATATTGATGTAATATTTTACAAGGTTCATTAGTTTTAGACAGCTAACAATCTGTGTAACTTATCTACTACTTTACTTATAAACAAGAACAGGGCAACGGTAATCAAAGACTACACTGAAATACAGTAGAACTTCCATAGTTGATCACCTCTCTACACTGACCACCTTCTTAAGTTGACCTAATTTTCTGGACAAGTACCACATGTACAAATTTTTAGTTCCAGAATATTATTCTTTATTAAAAAAAAAAAAAAAAAAGGAATAAGTCATACCTCCCATCTTCTAGCTGAAGGGCTCGCAAGCCTGCTAAGCAAGCTTCTTTATTTACCCGGCTTAAGTCGTCTCCAAGAATAACTAAGCATGAAAGGCCAGTGTAGGTCATTGCTATGTGGCCACTATCATAAGGATGAGCTGTTCCAGGATTCTAAATTCAAAATTAACATAATGTTAATTAATGAAGTGAAATGAAAATGTATTTCATTAAGTAATCTGACATGAGATTTTAGTAAATAGTAAAATTAAATGCTGCTCATACTGATTTGACTGGACATGTAACTGAGAAAAACAAACCTCCATTTTTATATATATCTCAAGATAAGTATGCCTGCATACATTTCAGGCTACATCATTTTTAAATTTATCTCAGAGACCTCAAGCTTTATAATAGCTGTCATGATATTCAAGTAAGCCAAATTATTTTATCTTCATATTTAACTCTATCACTTACAATTGAAGCCCCTTAAAGTTAGAAAAGAATATAGCCTTTCAAGCAAGATTCATAAAACAAAAATTCTTTTATGTAATACAAACCTAAATTAAATACTACAATAGTAATCAACATATAAAAATTAAAAACCTATAAAGTTGAAAACCTCATTATTCTGCTTTCATAGGAATCTCCAATAAACATTAGCATTTAGTAAAAAACAAAACAAAGAAATGCTAAGAAAATTTCCAAATACTAAATCTGAAAAATTACCTAGAAATAAAATAGTATAACTTTTAAAATTTGTAACTGAAATGGATATTTCTTACAGAAATGTTTTATGAAGCTTATGCTCTTAACAGAGAGATTATTGGACTAGCAATTTTCCAGGCAGAACCAAATTTTCCAGTTTCCAAGTAAAACTAGGAAACTCATCACAACATAGGTTAGTTTGACTGATTTGACTGTTTCAATAAAAAAATACGAACAAGTATCAAAGATTTCTTTAGCTTTATAAAATATGTGACTCCTTGTAGGAAATCCTATAAAAACCCTGGCAACAAGGCATAGATCAAATTGGAATTTGAAAATAGTTTATTACATCAAGTAATTTTATATTCTACAAAAAATTAGTTTTATAATCAATTTGAAATAATTAGCTGATCGTCTCACTATGTCGCCCTCAGTAGAGTGCCATGGCATCACAGCACTCTACCCAGGGCGATAGCTTGAGACTAAAATAAATTTATTGGTCATTTTTAAATGAAAATTTCACTTAAAAAATATAAAATTTTACATTGTACTAATTGCTTTCTCAGTTTATGAAAGTTTTACTTTCGATAGAATGTTTTATAGTAAATTCTAATAGACATACATATTTGTGGGTACACAGTCTGTGGTATGTATGTAGTGATCATAGTAATTAGCACATCCATTGTGTCAAACATTTATCATTTGTGTTGGGAATATTCAATATCCTAAATATGCATGTATTAACTTCAGTCATCCTGGGCAGCGCCTGTAGCTCAGTGGGTAGGGTGCTGGCCACACACACCGAGGTTGGTGGGTTCAAACCCGGCCAAGGCCAGCTAAAACTACAATGACAACTGCAACAACAAAAAATAGCCAGGCGTTGTGGCGGGCACCTAGTAGTACCGCCTAGTAGTACCAGGTACATAGGAGGCTGAAGCCAGAGAATCATTTAAGCCCAAGAATTTGAGGTTGCTATGAATTGTGTCGCCACGGCACTGTACCCAGGGCGACAGCTTGAGACTAAAATAAATAAATAGATAAAAATAAAAATAAAATTAACTACAGTCATCCTACAGTGCTATCGAACACTAGAACTTATTTCTATCTAGCTATAATTTTGCATCCTTTAACAAATCTCTATTTCCCCCCTTACCTCTCCCCTTCCCATCCTTGAGTATCCTCTGCTCTATTTTTTACTTCTATGAGATCAAGAATAAGTGTACCCAAGAGTATATTCTTTTTTTTCTTTTTTTTGAGACAGAATCTCACTATGTTGCCCTCGGTAGAGTGCTATGGCGTCATAGCTCACAGTAACCTTAAACACTTGGGCTCAAGCAATTCTCCTGCCTCAGCCTCCCAAGTAGGTGGGACTACAAGGCGCCGCCATAATGCCCGGCTATTTTTTTGTTGCAGTTGTTTAGTTAGCCCAGGCCAGGTTTGAACCCGCCACCCTGAGTATATGTGGCTGGCACTGTAACCATTGTGCTACGAGCGCCAAGTCACCAAGAGTATATTCTTAATAACTTTTCATAGGTTTGCCTTTTCTTTTAGTTTGAACAACTAAAAGAACTTTCCCAACAACTGTTTCAAATACTAAATAGCTCGCATAACACTAGGAAGATATAATAAAATTTGTGCCAAGGTTTTGGCTAAAGTAGTCTCCTCTGCCTTCTATAAATAAATGTAAACTTATGCAATCATTGAAAGGCAAATCCTGACTCTTATTGGCTTAATTTTTCTCATTAAAAAAAATGAAGATACTAAATATCTACCTCATAAGGTTATTTTAAGGATTAAATAAATTACTGTCGAAAAAAATGCCAGTTATCTTGATGATTTAAATACAAAGCAAATATCAAAAGGGCCACCACTTCTTTAGAGCCATGATCCAAGGGTGTTGGAACAACCACTGATTTAATCACATAATTTTCCTCTATACTGACCTGTGGTTCCTCACAGAATGAACTTGCATGTTGTTCAATACCTCACAGGGGTGGCGAACACGCAGCTAGAGCCGCATGCGGCTCCCGGCCAAAATGAATTTCGGCTCTTTGCCTCTTATCATTATTTTGTATACTGTGGCTCTTTGCCAAGTTTGGATTTTGTTATGCTGCTTCTGAGGAGGGA
>CAUYPK010098260.1:0-26214 GCA_963574355.1 Loris lydekkerianus | reverse complement strand
GGAATGGAAGAAAAAGTATCCAATGTACTCAGCCCTACTATGAAGCTAAACTATAGCTTTCACATGAAGGCTATAACCCAACTATACCTCAAGACTATGAGGAAAGGACCAAGGAAGGGGAAGGGAGGGGGGAGGTTTGTTTGGAGGGAGGGTGATGGGTTGGGCCACATCTATGGTGCATATTTTTATCTATAATTAAAAAAAAATAAAAATTAAAATTAAAAAAAAGTCTTTTTAAAGATAAAAGAGTAGAATTCGCAACTGCCTCCAAAGGCCAAAAGTAAAAATTATTGATCACGTCTGAATATTTTTCCCATGTCACCTTTAAAATGTGGGATTTGGGTTTAATTAGCTTAAAATAAATACAGAAGTTCTAAGTGATAAGTCATAAGTTCAAATATATAGTAACCTCTCTGAGCCTCAGTTTTGTTTGTAAAATCGAAAGTTAATAGTTTTATCAAGCTCTTAGAATCTGTGTCTCGGGCGCCGCCTGTGGCTCAAAGGAGTAGGGCGCCGGCCCCATATGCTGGACATGGCAGGTTCAAACCAAGCCCCAGCCAAAAATTGCAAATAAAGGATCTGTGTCTCATTATCCTTTCTGGGTAAAGACAACAATTCCACAGGCTGTCATCTGCTAGGTCACTGTCACCAGGAGGGTAACTAGTGCAGATGGATGCTCCCTCTCAGGTTCCCACAGAGGTTTAAAAACAGACTAGGCCCTTTGATTGGATCAACTGTGGAAACAACTATTTCCTTGGAAGTCAGTGAGTAAGCTGAAAGCAAAAGTGAAGTGGAGCGGTCTCTGCAATACCCTAAGAGAGAGCCGGGCATGGTGGTTCATGACTAATCCTAGCATTCTGAGAGGCTGAGAGGGGTGGGTTGCTTGAGCTCAGGAGTTTGAGACCAGCCTCAGCAAGAGCGAGACCTTGTCTCTACTAAAAATAGAAGAACTAGCCTGGCATCACAGTGGGTGCCTGTAGTCCCTACTGGGGAGGCTGAGGCAAGAGGATTGCTCAAGCCCAAGAGTTTGAGAATGCTGTGAGCTATGATGCTACAGCACTCTACTCAAGGCAACAGAGTAAGACTCTACATATTAAAAAAAAACAAAAAAAACCGGTCTGTGAAACTAGTGTATGATGCCCCGTGATCATACCAATGTACATAGCTATGATTTAATAAAAATAAAAAAAAAGAATAAAAAAAATACCCTAAGCGAGGAACCGGACAGCTTCCCTCCTTTCCTGTCCACTGAAAGATACAGATAGATGCTTCCAGCTCTCTTGATTTTTCCATGTCACCTTCAGCACCATCAGAAATGTGTGCTGACAATAGCAGAACTAAACGCCTCTGAAGAAGAGAGGAAAAGAAAAAAGAGGTAGAACCCACCCACCCACGTACATGATGGTTGTGGTTAGTAATTACTTTTCTATATAGTAAAGTTTATTAAAAGTTACAGTGATCCATGAAAATTCACAAGGCACATACTTTAGAACCTGGGTTTGGTTGCCTGCATCTCACCTGAAGGCTGCAAGACTTTTTCTTTCTTTTCTTTTTTTTTTTCCTGAGACAGAGTCTCCCTTTGTCGCCCTCAGTAGAGTGCCCTGGTGTCATAGCTCACAGCAACCTCCAACTCCTGAGCTCAAGCTATTCTCTTGCCTAAGCCTCCTAAGTAGCTAGGACTATAGGTACCTGCCACAATGCAGGGCTTTTTTTTTTTTTTAGAGATGGGGTCTCACTCTTCTTCAGGCTCATTTTTTTTTTTTTTTTTTTTTTTTTGACCAGGGCTGGGTTTGAACCCACCACCTCCAGCATATGGGGCTGGGGCCCTACTCCTTTGTGCCACAGGCATCACCAAGACAGGCTGGTCTTGGACCCATGAGCTCAGGCAATCCACCTGCCTCGGCCTCCCAGAGTGCTCAGATCACAGGCATAAGCCACCGCATCTGGCCAACTGCAAGACTTCTAACAGAATAGGAAATGTTGTGCTTGTTAATTTCCTTCAACAGTTATTCTGACATCTGGAGTTGGAAAACCTGCCACACCCTAGGCTGTGTGCTAAGCATGGGGCAAGGGGGTCTCCAATAGTGAATAAGACAAAGTTCCCACTCTAATGGAGGGCACAGTCTTTCAGAAACAGAAACATAACACAGAAATTATTAAGGGTGATGAGGGTAAGAAAAGGGAATGTAGGGTGTCTCTCTTTCTCCTTCCTGCCTGTCTCTATCATTGTTCTCCCGGGAGGCCTGGATAAAGCCTTACCTGGTGCCACTTGTAATGAGTGCAACAGATAGAAATCTCCCTTCCCCAGGCTGTCCACCCAGAGCCCCCTTGAGTAGGAGAGAGCAGTTAAGAGAAAGACATAACCCTAGGACTAGATTTTATTAGTTACAAAGCCTCAGCTTTTGTAGGCCCTAATTCTGTGACATAATAATTAGATCAGGTAAGTTCCCTTAGCATCTGACAAATGGGGAAATGACTCCTATCTCTCTTGGGGGACAGAAACATGATAGAGGTAAAGGCTTTCGAAAGTTATAAATGAAGACATAAAAATTATTATTGATAAGAATAAAAAGTGCTTATGATAGATGATATGATAGGTTTCTTAAATCCTTTCAAAATTTAATCATTTTAAATAGTGCCCTTCTTCGTGACTCTAAAATTGCAGCCAGTTATTTTTGCTGCCACCACGGTAAATCACGTATGTTGTTAGTTTTTTACAAATTGTTTCTGACAGGTGCTTTGAGCTCCTAATAAATGAAGTGTTTGTAAATTTCCTTTGAACCTGCTTCTTTCCAGCATCCCCAGATTCAGAAGGAATCCCAGTACATCAAGTATCTCTGCTGTGATGACGCAAGAACTCTTAACCAGTGGGTTATGGGGATACGGATTGCCAAGGTGAGAGAGGATTCCTACTTCACCCCCACCTTGCATTTTCCCATCAGCTTCCTGAGTCCAGCTTTTGTTGACCCCCTCTTGAGTACAGCCACAAGCGTTACCTTGTTTATCTGCCCAGTAGGTTTTTTAAATAGTGGGGAATATAGAAACAGGGACGTCTCCAGTGATCGGAGAATCAAGGGTTGATTTTCATGTAAGACTTTTCAGATATTTACTCATGGAGAGTCTTGCAAGCTTAGAGTGCAGTTAAAAAACACAAGATCATGTGGGCATGGTGGCTTATGCCTGTAATCCTAGTACTCTGGGAGCCAAGGTGGGTGGATTGCTTGAGCTCAGGAGTTCGAGACCAGCCTGAGAAAGAGCAAGATCCAGTCCCTAATAAAAAATAGAAAAACCAGCCAGCATAGTGGCGCATACCTGTAGTTCTGGCTACTCTGGGGCTGAGGCAAGAGGATCACTTGAAACCAGGAGTTTGAGGTTTCTGTGAGCTGTGATGACCCCTTTACTCCAGATGGAATCTATGACAGGTAAAGACTATAAATAGTCTTTCTAAATAGGTGTAATCAGAATTGTGTGGCTAAAGCTGTTCTCTAATGTATAGGTGAAAATATTAATTGACTCTGCTCATTTGGAAAATTACTGAACATGTGAAAAAACTATTCGTGGATTTTCAAAACATCCCAAAACAAACCAAAATGGTAGTCACAGAATATTCTTTTTCTCCATGTGTATATTGCAGTTAAGTGCAGAATTTGAGATAAAGGGATTCCTTTCTCTCTTCCCTTGTATTCCCCCCTAGTATGGGAAGACTCTCTATGACAACTATCAGCGGGCCATGGCCAGGGCTGGCCTTGCCTCTCGGTGGACAAACCTGGGGACCGTCAATGCCACGACACCAGCCCAGCCTTCCACAGGTACTCGGCAAAGGAGAAATTCCAACACATAGTGAGCTCAGATCTTCTGTTCAGAACTTCTCCAATACATTCTCTAAAAGCAGACCTCTGTAGATACCCTTCAGAATGTGCTCCTCTTCTGTTGGTTGGGCTGAACCTCTCCAGTCTCCCGTACACTCCTATAGCTTATAAGTGACCTTTAACAAAGCATTGACCAAAACTTTTTTCATGACATGCTGGTGGACGAGACGCTGATTTCCAGTCTAGGGTGAGCTAGCAGAGAGGTGTTTCTCAGCAGAGTACAAATACTCTATTTGACCGAGGCTCCCTTGGTACCCAGAAGTCTGACCACATCAGGTAGTGTTTTGCCTCCGTGACATTGCAGCTAGGATTTTGAACCCAATCCTGGATGTCACACTGTGAAGGCACTGTGTGTGTATTTTTAAGAAGGAGAAAAGGACATTGAGGGATAAAGTGGGTACTATTTCTGGTTCTTACAACAACTGTACAAAATATAGATCAGGATCCCCACACCACTCATGTTTATGAAAAAGAATGCTTGATAGAACTGGAACCATTTGCAGCAGAAGAGTTTGTATCATTGTCCAGTGTTAAAAACTGATCAGCAAAAACAAAAGGTCTGTGCATACTTTTTGTGATATCCAACACCACAGATAAGTAAAAAAAGTCCTTACAAAATCATCATGTGGCCCATGGACAGCAGGTTGGACACCCTGTGCTAAATCCTTTGGGAGAACTCCAAGTCAGAAGGACAGTGCTTTCTGGTGGGCACCTGTAGTTTCAGCTACTCGGGAGGCTGAGGCAGGAGGATCATTAGAGTTTGAGGTTGCTGTGAGCTGTGATGGCTCCATGGCACTCCAGCCAGTGTTATGGACATCTCTCTCTATCTAAACTTGTGGCACAGGATCAAGAGGGCTCTCAGGAAGCATTTCAGGGACCTAAATGTCCTGATGTCCATCCAAGGAGTCCATGACAAATCAAACCACGTGTTCCTCCCAATACCCCTTCCCCTCAAAATACAGTTAAGGTGAACTTCCAGAATAGTCTTGAGGAAAGAACATTCCTTAGGGTCGGAGAAGTGATTTATGGGAACTACAGTTTACATTCCAGTTTTGCCAATTGTCTTGATACTGCTTTTGATCACCATGTATTTTTCCTGACATGGCTTCAGGCCAAGACCATGTATTGCGTTTAGTCATCTTGTTCCTGTAGCCTGCTCTAATCTGGAGCAGTGCCTCAGCCTTTGTCTGTCAAGACATCCACATTCTTTCAAAGAACAGCAGGCCAGGTGGCTGAAGCCTGTAATCCTAGCATTCTGGGAAGCCCAGGCATGGCTTGGAGGATCCCTGGAGCTCAGGAGTTTGACACTACCCTGAGCAAGAGGGAGACCCCATCTCTACTAAAAATAGGAAAAGTAGCCAAGCGTGAGCACCTGTAGTCCCAGCTGCTCAGGAGGCTGAGGCAAGAGGATCACATGAACCCAGGAGTTTGGGGTAGGCACTCTAGTTTGAGGTTGTGTGAAACCGGAGTCAGACTCTGTCTCAAAAAAAAGGAATAAGGACTATTTATATAGCGTCCCTCAATTTGGATTTGTCCAGTATTTCTTCTTAATTGTTCCGGTTAGGCATTTTGGGCAGGACAGGAGTGCTGCCTTACAATCGAAGGCATAGTAAGTCTGTCTGCCCCTAAGGGGAACACAAAGGGTCTCTTTGCTGGCTCAACGTTTTCTTGTATTTTGACCAGTCGGCTAAGGTGTTGTTCAGCTTCTCTCCTGTGTACATTTGTCATTTTGTACTTTGAGACTGTGTAACTCTCCTGTTCCTCATCAAACCTCCCCCTCTTCTTTCAAATCTCCTGAAGTCCTTCTTTGAGTTGTTATGGAGATGAATGAGTCTCTCAATGAAACAGTTCATAAATATTTGACAGGATAGCTGTACTGAATAGGGCTAACGCAATCTCACATCCACAGAATGAGGGGCAGAACTCCACCCCGGGGGTGGGCTGGGTGGCAGTTCAGCCATAGGAGCAATGGCTCCAGTGTGTGGGTGGTGGCTGTCCCCTCTGGGATACTTCTGTAAGGAGCAAGAGACATCAGCATACGGCTTCTGCTAATTCTCTCAAAACGACAAACTCTCCAAGAATCATATTTTTGTAGCAAAAGGACAAATTATAATAAAAAGGCAGGAAAATAAAATAAATGCCTATCAGGACCTAGGGGAGGGAGGAGAGCACATTTGATTCCAGGGTATATCGCGTGTGTGAATTTCTCCCAATTCTCTGTTGCTTCTGTGTCCAAAGTACTTTTCTCATACAGGGTGTCCCTAAAGTAGCCCCTATACACAGGGAAAATGGGGGATTATAGTTACATGTAGCCTTACATGTATTTGCAAAATATTCGTTATAAAATTTTACAAAATATTCTCTGTGCGTTGGCCACCTCTTTGAGGGTAAGGTTCAAAACTTGTTCCTGGGCAGCACCTGTGGCTAAAGGAGTAGGGCGCCAGCTCCATATACTGGAGGTGGCAGGTTCAAACCCAGCCCTGGCCAAAAAAAACTTGTTCCTGTCCTCAGCATGGTATGAAACTGCCTAAATACATTTAAGGGAATCAACAATAACAATTTTTTTTTTTTTTTAGAGAAAGAGACTCACTATGTCATCCTCAGTAGAGTGCTGTGGCGTCACAGCTCACAGCAGCCTCCAACTCTTGGGGCTTAAGCGATTCTCTTGCCTCAGCCTCCCAAGTAGCTGGGACTACAGGCACCTGCCACAATGCCCGGCTATTTTTTGGTTGCAGTTGTCATTGTTGTTTAGTTGGCCCCGGCTCCAACCCACCAGCTTCAGTGTATGTGGCAGGCACCCTACTCACTGAGCTACGGGCACTGAGCCAACAATAGGGATTTTTTAAAAAGGGTTTTTACGGCTTAGTCTCCAGCTTCCAAAAGGTTTTTTAAAGCAGGTTTTATCAAATACAGTATTCACTTTCCCGAATCTTTGGCTGAATCTCATGTAAAGTTCTGCCATAGAACCACAGGTGTTTCATAAACCCCTGTGTACCGTAAAGCCCTATGTACGGCTACTTGAGCAACACCACGCCCACATGTCCCTCCCCTTTGCTTTAACCCAGTGTTTTACACATGTTTTTATCTCAGGCACACTTGAACCTATAGTTAAACTTTCACGGCACACTTAAATTATGTTAATCAAAAAGAGTTAAAAAAAAAAAAAAAAAAAGAATATACTTACTATGCTTTGAACTTCTCTCAAAAATAAGGAATGAACTTTAAAAATTATTATGGCACAGCAGTGTGCCGTGGCACACCGGTTGAAAATCGCTGCTTTAGAAATATAAACCGCTTTGTATTTTTACATCAACTTTTCTCTCTTCCTCCCTCTCAGGTCTTAAAACAGGCACCGCTCAGCCCAACGGACAGATTCCCCAGGCTGCACGTCCTGTCAGTTCTGTTCTGGAAGGGTCCCAGAGACACACTGAAGCAACTCAGGTAAGTCAGACAGCAGCTGACAAATTCTGTCACACGGTCTCCTGCAAACCCATGTTCAGCATTGTTCCAATCACTGCTCTTTGAAAAAAAGAAAATAGGGTTCCAAACAATTGAAAAATCACTGTAGTTTCCTGTATGAAATTTCTTTATGTTTTTTATCTTCAAGTTGCATACACTAGAATCAAAAGTTATCCAGGTTACATTTGTTATTTAAGAAGAAAAAAAAGGCTCAGTGTCCATAACTCAGAGGTTAAGGTGCCGGCCACATACACCTGGGCTGGGGGGTTTGAACCTGGCCCGGGCCTGCTAAAAAACAACAATGACAACAGCAACAAAAAAATTGCTAGGCATTGTGGCGGGAGCCTGTAGTCCCAACTACTCAGGAGGCTGAGGCAAAAGAATGACTTCTGTCCAAGACTTTGAGGTTGCTGTAAGCTGTGACATCACAGCACTCTACATAGTGAGAGACATAGTGAGACTCTGTCTCAAAAAAAAAAAAAAAACAAGGGAGGCGGGTGATTAGTGGGATCTCACCTAATGTGCACAACGTGAGTGTGTTCAGCACACCCCTAGGTGAAGGGCTCAACTGCAACTTGAACTTTACCTTAACAATGAAAACAATGCAACCTAAACATTTGTACCCTCATATCAATCTGAAATTAAGAAATAATAATTTTTAAAAAGAAAGTTAAAACCAATTATCACAATGCTTAGGGAAAACATAAGAATTTCCTTTAAACGCCAGAGGCAGGTAACAACTTTTATTTTCATCAAAGTGATTTTTTTGGTTTCGTCAAGTGAAATTTTAGTATTTTAAAATGGCACACCCCAGTTTTAAGCCCTTTGTATTTTTACTTGTTTTTTTTTTTTTTCTTGAATAAATTAGGGAAACCACTTAGTCAGAAACAGTAACTGGCCCCCAAGCCAGATTAGGGAACTGCTAAAAGGTCTATCCTCTAAAGCAGGGGTCCTCAAACTGCAGCCCGCGGGCCACATGAGGCGGGGTGATTGTGTTTGTTCCCAATTTGTTTTTTTAGTTCAAAATAAGATATGTGCAGTGTGCATAGGAATTTGTTTATGGTTTTTTTTTAAACTATAGTCTGGCCCTCCAACAATCTGAGGGACAGTGAATTAGCTCCCTGTTTAAAAAGTTTGAGGATGCCTGCTCTAAAGTGTATGTTTTATGTTTACCCATCATGTCCTCTCTCTCTCTCTCTCTCTCTCTATATATATATATATATATATATATATATATTTTTTTTTTTTTTTAGAGATAAGAGTCTCACTCTATTGCCCTCGGTAGAGTGCCGTGGCGTCACAGCTTACAGCAACCTCCAGCTCCCGGGCTTAGGTGATTCTCTTGCCCTCAGCCTCCCGAGTAGCTGGGACTATAGGCGTCCGCCACAACGCCTGGCAATTTTTTTTGTTGTTGCAGTTTGGCCTGGGCTGGGTTCAAACCCGCCACCCACAGTATATAGAGCCAGCGCCCTACCCACTGAGCCACAGGTGCCGCCCACTCCATAACTATTTTTTCAACAGAATAGATTAATGAAGATTCATTTAAATCTATCTAAAAATTGTAGCTAGGACCGGGAGCAGTGGCTCACACTTGTAATCCCAGCACTTGGGAGGCCGAGGCGGGTGGATTGCCTGAGCTCACAGATTCAAAACCAGCCTGAGCCACAGCAAGACCTTTAGTCCAAGAGTTGGAGGTTGCTGTGAGCTGTGACACCACAGCACTCTACCCAGGGCAACAAAGTGAGGCTCTGTCTCAAAAATAAATAAATAATAAATTAACAAAAATTGTAGCTAATAATTGTAATTTAGTTATTAATCCAGTTATCCCAGTTGACTATATAAGCTGTGAATATTTCCTATGTGTGATTAAAAATGACCTTAAATTACTATGACATCTGTATATCACCCAGCTATTCCAGGCAGCGGGATTTTTCCCTCACTTCATTCCCTCCATCATTTTTTCCATCAACCAGTAGTAGAAACAATCAAATCTTGATATTTATTGTACTTCTTATAATTTTTGAAAACCACCACAGACCTTTAAAAGGTGGATTTCTCTAATGTCCTCATTATCTTCTCAAGCCCAACAATCTCATCTTGTAATGCACACTCAGCTGTTATTATTTTCATTATTTCTAAAAATGTCAATTGAAGGAAAGCATTTTAAAATGCTGATAGAAATAAAAGAATCCCAGAATAGAAATCACTTAGCTACGAGTGAGCAGCAATTCTCCACTGCCTGTTCAGGAAAAAAAAAAAAAAAAATCACTAGCGAATTAGCTTATCATTCTAAGTAAATAAGCGAAATAAAATAGAAATAAGGCACTTTGTTAGGGGGAAAAAAAAACTTCTAAATTTAACCTTCAGTCATATGAAGTTACTAAGCAGAGGAAGAAACAAAATGGAAGCCTGATGAAATGTCCATTGGAATGATAATTATCACTAAAACAAAAGGATTCGATTCGGCTGCCTGAAATTTCTGGAGAAGTTGCGTTATACAAATATAAACTATTATTATGTATTCTACTGTTGGCAGAGTTAGGCCTGTGCTTGTTAGATTTAGCCAAATTTGGTGTTCTGGTTTCTACCAAGAGCACACGGATCATGGTTTTACTTTTCAGAACCCACAGATGTGTCTCATTTGATCTCATCACAACCTGTGACACCGATAATTGTAAGGGTTATGGCGCTCATTATACACCTGATTAATCAGCCAATCTCACAGTTAAGAGTAGGTAAACCAAGATTACAGACCAGTCGTCCTGAATCCTGGCCCACCACGCCTCCCCAGAACCTGTTCTGCCTGGGAAAACAAAACTCATAATTGGGGCCTCCCTGGAAGTGGCGGTCTTGACAAAAGGCGCCTTTGTTCTCAGAACACTAACTCAAGGGCATTGACCCAAGAGCAGGAAGAAAGTTCTTTGCCAGGAAAGATACCCTTTGTGCCTAGGTTGGCAGAGGTCACCTATAGCCCAGAGAGAGAACTATTTCTGCTCACTTTTCCCCATCCAGCTCCTTGGTTCTAATCCAAGTAGGACATACATTTAAGTCACGTGAAGTGAGGGTTTGGGGGAGTCCCTTAAACACCTCTCTGCCAGTGAGGGTTGGGTACAGGAGCAAAATGATTTTACAAACAACTACTTAATCCTGACAACTGAGCTTCACAACCAACTCAGCACAGACCATGAAAGAAATGCGTGCCTAAGACCCTGGTGGCTCTTGTTGAGGACCAAGGACTTTCCTGTGCCCTTGGCCTTGGGGGGCGGGGCGGGGTTGCCCCCCAGGTCCGAAGGGGAAGCCCAGGAAGAGCCTGAGGCAGAGTGAGGGGGCTGGTAAAACCGGAGGCAATCCCACAAGAACTGAGATCTATACCACGAAAGCCCTTTTAGAGACGCCTTATCCAAGGAGATGTATCAATGATCTAGAACAGCGAACACCTAGATCAGCGCCCCCGGGGAATTCCGGTAAAGGCCATCTGGGCCATTCCCCCGGGCGGCAGCAAGGCTGAGCTTGGGAACCACCACGTGGTCTCGGTGACTGAGGGACAGAGGCTCCTGGGGCGGGCGGGGGGACTGACTAAGAGACCTCACTTAGCACCAGCGTCAGTGGCCCTTTCGTCCAGTGTAATGAATGTCGCTGTTGCTTTGCCGCAGGATAAGAAGCCGGCCCTGGGAAACCACCTCGAGCCCGGAGCGCCCAGGGCCCACCCGCTTCCCAAGGCCAGCCTGCCCCCGCCCCCTCCCGTGCGACGGTCTTCGGACCTGGGCTGCAGCCCCGCCCCGTCCCCCAAGGCCAAGGGCACCGGCGGCGGCGGCGGGGACTTCCCAGTCCCGCCCGACGACTTCCTGCCGCCGCCTCCCCCGCCGCCGCCACTAGGGGACGCCGAGCTCCCGCCGCCGCCCCCGGAGCTCCCCGACGCGCCCCCGGACTTCGTGCCGCCGCCCCCGCCGCCCGTGCTCGCGGGGGACCCGGGCTCCGCGCTGCCGCCCCCGCCGCCGCCGCCGCCCGCGTTCGGCCCGGGGTCTGTCGGGCCGCCCCCCTCGGTCGCCAAAAGGCCACCCATGCCCCCCAAGAGGCACGACAACCCGGGAGTCCCCGGCGGCGGGGGAGGAGGCGGGGAGCAAGATTTCATGTCCGACCTCATGAAGGCTTTGCAGAAGAAGAGGGGCAACGTGTCCTAAGGGCCGCCCAGAGATGTCCCCGCGGCGTAAGGACAGTAGCCGTCTGTCACCTCGAGCTCTGTGTTTTGCTACGTTATAGTCTTGGCGTCTTGTTCATTCTAGATGAAAGGGTTGGAAGTTTCCAGGCCAGAAAGGATGTCAGACTTTTCCCTGTCGAGTTCAAGTATTTTCATTACCATTAACCTAGCAGAATTTAGACGATCTGCCTAAATGTACATATCTGTCCTACGTATTTTCACCTAAATGGAATTTATCACCCCTTCAACTGAAACAATGGTTTACTTCATTTATTTTATTATGTTCGGAAACATCAAATTAATAAAAAAAAATCTTTCCTGAAGATATCGTTTCTAGAAATATCATTGTGTTAAATCAAGTACTACATCAACACTACTTTAAAACATACTTGACCTTTTAAAAATAGCTTTCGAAATTCTGTGCCTTCTTAAGTCAGCTTGATCTTAGATGTTATTATCCTTCTCTAACTCTGTGACCTTCAGAATTTTCAGAAAATTGAAATAGGAAAAAGAGAAGACATTCTGTTTCTTTGAGATCTGTTGCTTGACTGATTTGGATCCTACACACGTTTTTTGTTTTAATGGGTGAATAACACAGTAATTTCAAAAAATACTTAGATAGTTTTTGGATTCTCTATTAATGCCACGAATACCCTGTAAATAAAAATGGAGGGACAGGAAAAGGCTATCATATATATTCTTCAACCTCCATGGAACGTTTTCTCTCAGAAAAATTTAACACACAATCTATCCTAGGTACTTGTTACACATATCACTCCCCTTTCCAACTGACTTTGGATAAGCCTTTTAGATTTTCTTAGGTTTTTGTTTTGGGGTTTTGTTTTTGTTTTTTTTGTTGTTCGTTTGTTTTTGAGACAGTCTCACTCTGTCACCCAGGCTACAGTGCAAAGCGTTAGCCTAGCTCACAGCAACCTCAAACTCCAGGGCTCAAGTGATCTTCCCACCTCAGGCCCTGGAGTAGCTGGGACTACAAGTGCCCACCATAATGCCTGGCTAATTTTTCTATTTTTTTGTAGAGCCGGTCTGGCTTTACTTAGGCGAGATCCTCCCACCTTGGCCTCCCAAACTGCCAGGATTACAGGTTTGAGCTACCCTGGCTGACCTTAGTTTTATTTTCATGGTTCTGGTTTTGTTTCTGTTTTTTGTTTTGTTGACTATAAAACGCCTCAAAATCTTCTTAAAGTGGGTAGAAAATAATGTTTTGCTTTGTTTTTTAGTTAAAGATGATTAATCTTATGTTTTAATATTTGGGGAAAAATAAGCTGAAAATCGACATTTAAAACAAATTCAACAAATTCAATTTTTTTAACCTAAATATTTCACAATCGGACCTGGTAAAGTGCTCTTAAATTTTTCTTGAGCATGGGCTTGAAATAGGATAAAAGGTAAATGCTGGCTCACGCCAGTAATCCCAGCACTTCAGGAGGCCAAGGTGGGAGGATTGCTGGAGCCTACAAGTTTGAGACCAACCTGAGCAACATAGCAAGACCCTGTCTCCACTAAAAATGAAAACAAACTTAGGTGGGTGTGGTAGTGCACACTTGTAATCCCAGATACTGGGGAGGCAGAGGCAGGAGGCCTGTTTGAGCCCAGGTGTTTGAGATTTCAGCAAGCTGATGACACCACAGCATGCTAGCCCTGTCTCAACCCACAACAACAACAAAAAGTAAATATTTTTCATTAAATCTCATCATGTACAGTAACTTTTTCCTGTTTTTTACTTTTATTGATGTTTTAGTGTCAGGTACAGTAACAATACAGCTTTTTTGATACCTAACTAGAGCCTGGTCATTATGCAGATCTCTGGGACAATGTAAGAGAAATATTAATGGCTCCGAATAGAGCCTGATTTGGAGATTCAGAGTTCAGCAAAGAAAGGTAAGACAGAACAGTGGCTTAACCTGATGTAGGTTAGTGAACCAACTGCTTGAAGCTTAGGACAAAAAATCCTTCATCAGGACTGTCTTCTGGTCTTACTTACCTAGATCAAAATTACACCTGGTTTTCAGACCAGGAAATGATTCAGCCAAGCTTCTTAACTGAAATTCTGACTTTATGTATGAAAAACCAACTGTAGCAAACTCAAGCGCAAGTAACGCTTTATTACACCAGAGTCATCACAGTTCTATTTACCTGAGGTTAAGCATGCTGCCATTCTGGTTCCTATAACTCACTGTTCTCTCCTTATTTCTCATTTCTGTTCCTGTCCAACGCTTGCCTTGCTCGTTGTTGTCACTCTCTTTGTAAACAGGGGTATGCTCTGCATTGTCACCCTACTTTTCAATTCCTAGGGTGGCAGACAGTCACTTCACAACTCCCAGATTTCCATCACCTCTGTCTAGAGCCTGAGCCAGAATGTTTCTCTTTCTCCCTAAATGAGACACTTCTAAAAGAGCAAGCACCTCATTGGCCAGGCTGAGTAAAGGGTCATTCATTCCTTATCCAAGCATCTATAGCCAGAAGGTATTAAAGGAAGGTCACTGGTTTCCTGTGGACTTGGAGGGGTAGAAAATAGGATCCAAGACAGGGAGGAAGGGAAAAGGGAAGGACGCGATTGTTAAGGGCTTCACAGAAGACCCAAAAAGTATTGCTTCAAAAAGAAAAAGTCTGGCCTGAAGATTTGCTTAGGTCTGACAGCCGGATGACATGCCAGTTCTCCTAATTTTTAACTTCATACCTTCCTTTATAGGGGGGAAAAAAAAAATAAATAAAAATAAAAATTCAAACTAATTACAGTGTTTGTGAGCATCAACGTTTGATGTCATATATTTTAGGAAAGCAACTGAAAAGAATGAATTGATTTCATGGTCAAAATAGTGATATAGGCTCGGCGCCTGTGGCTCAAGCAGCTAAGGCACCAGCCACATACACCTGAGATGGCGGGTTGGAATCCAGCCCTGACCCGCCAAACAATAACGGCTGCAAGCAAAAAATAGCCGGGCTTTGTTGTGGGTGCCTATAGTCCTAGCTACTTGGGAGGCAAAGCCAAGAGAATTGCTTGAGCCCAGGAGATGGAGGTTGCTGTGAGCTACGATGCCACAGCACTCTACCCAGGGTGACAGCTTGAGGTTCTGTCTCAAAAAAAAAAAAAAATAGTGATACAATTTTAGTGGACCAAAGGGTTGTCTCCCCATGGCTCTCACGATGAGTCCGTTTTGATTCCTTTTGTACAAATACAAATCTAATATTAAGGTCTTTTGGTCATAAATCTTAGGAACTTGGAGTGATTTTGACTAATCTCAGAGCAGAAGTTTGCTATGGATACCAGATTATAAATTCTAAATGACTTTGAGTTTCCAACCAAGTGGAACTCAATCTTTGGGGTCTTGCTGAAAGGTCTCCACAAATACTAACCTCACCTGAGTGAGATTATTTAGAAAAATGTAGCAAAATTTGTTCTCCTTTTATGAGAACTTTAGTGGGATATTTGGATGTGGGGAAAACGCAAAAGCTAGGGTACAGTTGGGGATTGGGGAGGAATTCTGGGATAACAATATGTTATAAAATAATAATATAGGATAGTAATCTTATATCATTTATAAAAACTATAGTATTTCTTATATAATATCATCAGGGTAAGGACTCATGTAATAGATCAACTGCAACTAAAACCACAGGGTTTGATAGAGTTTACAGGAAACATGACCTAAGCTTTGTGAAGAGTATCAAATATTCCCAAAACTTTAAGATTCCAGACTCTGCTCTCTAAATGTCACTTCCCTAAAAGGAATATTTGACAGTTATATGATATATGACCAACTCCAGGGCTGAGGCAAAAAATACCCAGGATGGACCTAGAACATTTCATCACACCAGAAAACAAGGAAGTTAACCAAAATCTTTTAGGATCATGTCACAAAGGGACCAAATTGAATAAAACTTCCATTACCAAACATGGGACAATTTGTACATAGTTAAAGATGATGACTGCAATAGTATAAAACACATAAAATATGTTTAAATTCAGAAGTTCGTGATACTAACACAAATAAACTCATTGGTCATCTTAAGAGGCTGCTTGGTAACTAACCCATTATGTTGCTTTTCTATACCTTAGAGTAGTGGTTCTCAACCTTCCTAATGCCACGACCCTTTAATACAGTTCTTCATGTTGTGGTGACCCCCGACCATAAAATTATTTTCATTGCTACTTCATAACTGTAATTTTGCTACTGTTAATGAATCATAATGTAAATATCTGATACGCAGGATGTATTTAGGTAACCTCTGTGAAAGGGTCATTCGACCCCCAAAGGGCTCACAACCTATAGGTTGAGAACCACTGCCTTAGAATAACCAAATAATAAGTAGTTGTTTTTCAAAGGGATTTCAGTTAATAAATGAACGACAGAATTCGATTATTATCATTTTATAATCCTCATTGATCTATGGGTGAAAGCAATGATGGCCAATGGCTTTATCACCAAGACAGACAACTATTATGCACCTCCTGATGGAAATCCTGAATCTGATGAAAGCTCTATATTTACAGAAATAGAGGGGGCTGAAAAATATACTAATAATACCGCAGAATGAAATCAGCAAAATGCAGACTTTGGAAATTACTACAAGATAAATGATCTGGTTTCTTCAATCAAAACAAAGATTAAAAAAAAGATATAGGTGGCACAGGTAGGAGATATACCTGAAGATACCAAAAGAAGCTTAAAAGATACTATCATCTAACAGTAACATACAGTCCTTATCTCCAGTTAAAATAACTATGAAACAATAATGTTGATAATTTATAAGACAAAAGGAAAACTTGAAAATGAACTGGATATTTGATTTGATGCATTCTGGAGTTTTTACTAGTTTGTCTTAAGGTCCTGTGGTATTATGGCTTTGTGTGTGTTTTTAATCATTAATGTTTGCAGATGCAAACAGAAATACTTGTAGAGGAAATGAAACAAAGTCTGAACTTTCCTAAAAATAATTAAGAATATATAAATCATATCTCAATTAAAACAACAACTAGGACTATTGGGGGAAGTGTAGATGAAGCAAGGTTGGCCATTTATTGATAATTAATAAGCCAATTAAATAGTAAATTGGATTCATTAAATTACTATAATTTTTTCTACTTCAGTAAGTTTGAAAACTCCATAAAAGAAAAAGAAAACCCTCTAGGGCAGCGGTTCTCAACCTATGGGTTGCGACCCAAAGGAACTATATTAAACTATATTAAAGGGCCACGGCATTAGGAAGATTGAGAACCATTGCTCTAGGGGTACAATAAATACTTACTGAAGAACCCCAAAGTGCTGAGTAAATTCTAAGTACTAAATGAATATAAGTCTATTTTTTTTTTTGAGACTGAGTCTATGGTCAACTGTCATAAGGCTTCTTAATCATTGAGAAAAACTCATGTGGTTTATCAAAAACACTTTATTAATCCATTAAAGTTATTGATTAGAAGAAAAATGACCACAAAGATGTTTCAAAGAATAAGTTCCAATTTATTTGTCAAAAAAAATTTATATCTGTAACCATTATTATCAAATGTCGGATTGTCAACATAATGTGGATGATCATTAAGAATGTATTAAATAGATTATTCTATAATAAGTTCAAGAATAGAAGTATTCCTTAATTTATTTTATTTTTTTTCCTTAATTAAGATGAGCAACTGACTCTGAGATCTTTAGCCCAAGAAGGAGTGGGTGAGGCATAGCCGGCTTTCTCGGCTGCAGAGTGCTTCTGGAAAGGATACTGAAGAACTTGCTGTAGAAGACGGACCTGGTAAACAATTTACATAGGTAAATACAGATTTTCTTACTTAAGACACTCATTGATTTTTTTTTTTTTTTTTTCTCACTCAAGAGTGCAGTGGTACCATCATAATTCATTGAAAACTCCTGGGCTCCAGCAATCCTCCCTCAGCCTCCCAACTAGCTGGGACTATAGGCACATCCCACACACTCTGCTAATTTTTTTCTTCTTTGTAGAGAGTGGGCATCCTGCAGACCCAGCTACTGGGGAGGCGGAGGCAAGAGGATATTTTGAGCCCCAACTTTGAGGTTGCTGGGAGCTATGATGAGCCCATGGCGCCCGCCCCGGGGCGAAAGAGTGAGACACTGTCTCCAAAAAAAAAAAAAAAAAAATGTATAGACTTTAAATTAATAAAAATAAACTCGGAGGCCGAGGCAAACAAATCACCTGAGCCCAAGAATTTGAGGTTTCTGTGAGCTGTGATGCCACAGCACTCTACCAAGGGTGACATAATGAGACTCTTGTCTCAAAAAATAAATAAATAAACCAACTCGGGAAAGTCAGCCATCCTACCTCTGAGAAATCATTCTTTTCTGCTTTCTGCACTGCAGATTCTGCCATCCAATTCTTCAGCACATATCTCGGGTTAACAGCTTAAGCAAGGGGGGAAGCATATCTTGAAATAACAAATTATGAAATATTACAAAAAACAATAAGTCGACACAGAACTTATGAGATCACCACGGAATTTGATAACCTGTAAGAACTTTGCCAGAAAGCTCAAAAGAGAAGACATTATCAGTATCAGTCAATTTTAATTATTTATAAATAATATATATATATATCTCTTATGATACAGAAAAAACTGTTTTTGTGCCTTATGATTAATATTATATATTTTCTTTTTAGTGTTTCATCATTAATTTGTTTTTTTCATCATCTTCAGTTCACTAGGCATGCAGAAGTAGTTAATTCATCTTTGTTAGGCCTTGTATCCTAATTGGAAGGGAGAAAGGAAAACAGCTGCTGCTTTTAACATCTTCGAGCATGGAATTAAGGTCTGACTCAGTACAACTGCTTAATAATGATGCTGTCCAACAGCAAACAGGAAAGGTCATATGCAGACAAAACCCTTTAAAAATCTGTATTGTCGAAATAACCACTCATTTTTTTCATATTAAAAAGTCTTCTAGGCTAGGCACAGTGGCTCATGCTTGTAATCCTATAGCACTCTGGGAGGCCAACACAAGGAGATTGCTCGAGCTCTGAACTCTGAGACCAGCCCCAAGCAAGAGCAAGATCCTGTCTCTATTAAAAGTAGAAAAACTAGCTGGGTATTGTGGTGGTAGTGTGGTAATCCCAGCTACTCAGAAGGCTGAGGCAAGAGAATAGCTGGAGTCCAGGAGTTTGAGGTTGCTGTGAGCTAAGATGACACTACTGCACCCTAGCCTGTGAAACTTAGTAAATGTAGAACATAATTGTCTTAACACAATAACTAAGAAAATGCCAGGAAGGCTATATTAACCAGTGTGATGAAAATGTTTCAAACTGTTTATAAAACCAATGTTTGGTGCCCCATGATCGCATTAATGTACACAGCTATGATTTAATAATAATAAAAAAGAATAAAGTGATAGGTAAAACCTATGAAGAACGTTTAAAAAAAAAAAAGCCTTATAATCATGGCACACCCTGGGCAGTGCCTGTGGCTCAAAGAGTAGGGTGCCGGCCCCATATATTGAAGTTGGTGGGTTCAAACCTAGCCCTGGCCAAAAAAAAAAAAAAAAAACCTGCAATAATAATAATAATAATGGCACACCTAGGAAAATTCCAAGAACTATATCTTCATTTGCAATGAGCCTTTTCCAAAATAATTTCTCAACTAGTCAGAGAGAGAAGATGCTATTACCATTGGTATAAGAGAAATTCTGAAAAGACTGCACAAATCAAAGTTACATGATTCTCAATTGCAGATGCCACATTATAAGGAGGGCATATTCCATTTCAACTCAGTATTAACGATCGGCCAACATAATAGACACTCCAAAAATATAATTGCACTGAGATCTAGATATTCTATTTCCCCTGGATTATAGTCTGAGGAAACAAATTTAAACATAAAAAGCATTACTTATACTCAGGGAAAACCACAAAAGAATAATAGGTTGTGCCAAACATTTAATATACATTCCAAGAAATATCATGCAGCTATTAAAAATATTTCATTGTAAAGAATGAAATAACAAGGAAAAAAAAAAAAACCCTTGATTTACTTTTAGTGGAAGAAAAGATCTAAGACGATACCATAGAATAATTATGACTATATTTTCTCCGTATCAATAGACACAGAAAAAGAGAGATTAGAGCTTTTCAAAAAGTGAATAGCAATTTGTTTGGGTGATACTTTATTCATATTATATTGTTCATTGTTACATCACCCTTGCAAAATATTTCCAATTGACCACAGCTTGAAACTTGGAGAGTTAAGTAATCTTTCAGATCATACTAAAAGGTGGCAGAGACAAGATTCATCTGCCAGATTCTAAAACCCATGTTCTAGTTTCTACCACACCCCAAACCACCTTCCTTGTTTCTTCATTGACTTTTAAAGCAATATTAGGGGCAGTGCCTGTGGCTCAAAGGAGTAGGACGCCAGCCCCATATACCAGACGTGGCAGGTACAGACCCAGCCCCAGTCAAAAACTGCAAAAAAAAAAAAAAAAGAAGAAAAGAAAATAAAATATTAGTATGCAAACTTATTGAAAGCAGAGTTATCATGTTCTACGTTAAGTCACCTGCTGAAGTTAAAAAAAAAAAAAAGGCCCATACATGACACTTCAACTCAACTGATACATACTCACCTATAATTATTTTAGTTAAAAACAAAACAAAGCAAAAAACCTCAGTCCCCTTAAGTCATTGCTTTTGGTTTTCAAAGAATGTTGCTTTTATGTGATAATCCATAATGCAGAATAATCGAAAGGGTTACATACCTGTCATTCTTTTCCTTCTTTCAGAATCCGAGTCATTCATGTTACTAAAAATGAATAAAACAAAGGATAAAATTAACCATATCTCCCCAAACTGTTCCTCTGTTGCAAACAGGAGGGCATTATTTCATAGGACAAATAATGAGAAAAAACATTCAAATATCACATTGAATCGGTGTTTGAAAGGCAGACAGAAAACACGGCATTTGTTTTCTGTGTATTTACTACCTTGTTTGGCTGTTTTAGGCAATACCAAACCTTCTTTTATTTTAATCAATTAAAAAATCTTTTGGGGGCAGCGCCTGTGGCTCAGTGAGTGGGGGCGCTGGCCTCATATACCAAGGGTAGAGGGTTCGAACCCGCCCTGGCCAAACTGCAACAAAAAATAGCCAGGCATTGTGGCATGCACCTGTAGTCCCAGCTATTCGGGAGGCTGAGCCAAGAGAATCACCTAAGTCCAAGAGCTGGAGGTTGCTGTGACCTGTGACGCCACAGCACTCTACTGAGGGTGACAAAGTGAAACTCTGTCTCTAAAAAAAAAATCTTTTTGTCTGAAAAGAAACCTAAATATAAACATAGTTCTAAAACTAATTTAACGTTTTCTTCATTACTAAAGGGGCCCTTTATAAACAGCCCTTAGTAGCTATTAAACTGCAGGGCTATTTGTTCGTGTGCTTCCTGTGGTTTCCCTGTCTTCCTTCTCCTTTCAGCTGCCACTACCTACAACTTACAACATTGTCTTCTTTTCTTTTTATTCTGTTTTAAATAGGCAGGGTCCCTGTCATCTAGGCTGGAGTGCAGTAGCAAGGTCACAGTGCAGACTCCAACTCCTGAGCTCAAGGGATCCTCCCGTCTCAGCCTCCTGAGCAGCTGGACAAGAAACTGGGCAACATTCAACATCTTTATTCTTCATGCTGGTTGCCTCTAACTCACGTGAGTTATAAAATAAAGTAACAGCTGGGCGTGGTGGCTCACACCTATAATCCAAGCACTCTAGGAGGGTAGACTGCTTGAGCGTTCAAGACCAGCCTCAGCAAGAGCAAAATCCCATCTCTACTGAAAACATAAAAACTAGCTGGGTTTCCTGGCTGCCACCTGTAGTCCCAACTACTCGGGAGGCTGAGACAGGAGAATCACTTGAGCCCATGAGTTTGAGGTGGCTGTGAGCTATAGTGACACCATGACACTCTACCTAGGGCAACAGAGTAAGGCTCTGTCTAAATAAATAAGCAAACAAACAAACAAAGTAACTTCTCACAGGGGAGGAAAGCCTAAAGGGTCTACAGGACACCTCGAGCTTCAGGGCTTGGGCTCTAGAAACCTATCAGCATGATCAGAGTTGAGGTGAACAGCTGAGTGCTCTCTGCATGGATGAGGTGTGACCATAGACAGCTCAGCCACTGCTTTTACCCAGGAGTGAAAGGAAATGCTAAACAATGAAAGGAAACAGGGAACCTGACAGCTGGAAGATGATAAAATGATACATTGCACGCTTTTTTTGCAGGTGATTAGATGACTTCACCTCTTCAGCCGCAAAAGGTACTGGGACACCCAGGCAGGAAAGAGTTTGTGTTTTGAAACTGTCTTCAGCGCCCAGAATTGCTAGATGAAAATAAAGTACCATTGCTTATTATATTAATATTTATTCAGTTTATTTTAACTTTATATTCCTTTGAATTCTTTAAGCTCTTTAATAGTAACTTCTCTAGCTTTTTACAAAGAATGTTATGTCAAGGGTTCATAGGAATAGCACAAAAAGAAGTATTTTCCCTCTTCTTATATATCATTCAAGTCCAAAATTAAAATTCACAGAAATCCATGTAATGGGATGATTTAATATACAGACAAAATTCTCACAAACAGAAATTACATGAGGAATACTTATACTATCATAGCCTTCTATTACATACAGAACTCCCTTAATGCATAATTTACTTCTAAAAACAATTTGCAATGGCATTTTAGTTAGTTACCTATTAATTCATTTAATAAACATTTATAAAACATCAGCTCTGAGCTGAGAACTATGTTCAAGAAAGAAGGATATAAAAATTAATAAGACACAGTCCCTGACTTTAAGAAAGTATATAAGCAAAGAATTCAATGCCATTTGAGAAAGATTATGGAAATATATATATATTAAAGGCTAAGAGAAAACAAAGGAATAAGCAATTAGCTCTACCTAGGTTGTTAGGTGAAAAGATTTCATATTCAAAAGACATAGAAATTAAATTTTAATATGATTACAAATGCAACGATCATTTAAATTTTTCAACTTTTATGCTGGGCATGGTGGCTCACACCTGCAATCCTAGCACTTTGAGAGGCCAAGGCAGGTAGATCACCTGAGCTCATGGGTTTGAGACCAACCTGAGCAAGAGCAAGACCCTATCTCTAAAAATAGCCAGACTTTGTGGCAGGGGCCTGTAGTCCCAGTTACTCGCTTAAGCCCAAGAGTGAGTTTGTGAGGTGGCTGTGAGCTATGATGCCAGGGCACTACTGAGGGTGACAAAGTGAAGCTCTATCTCAAAATAAATAAATAAATAAATAAATTTTCCCAACTTTTGGTAATTTAAGCATATATAGTTGTCTTGAACTAGTTGTCGAACAAGACAATTTACCATTACTTTTGTCCCATTTTTCTCACACATTAAATGATAATTAGTGGTTATCACTAGTTAAATGATAATTGGTTGTGATACATGAATCATTGATATTTTCAAAGAAGCCTACGGGTTAATATTTTTCTGTATTTTTTCTATATATTCTAACGAACAGGTAGATATTCTTTTACTCACTGACTCACTGCTTACTCAAAGCATACTCAAATATGAAATTCTCCCACCAGAACTGCTCGAAGCATGCTCTAAAGGGCCTTTCTACCACCAGGATTCTTTTACTCACTGACTCACTGCTTACTCAAAGCATACTCAAATATGAAATTCTCCCACCAGAACTGCTCAAAGCATGCTCTAAAGGGCCTTTCTACCACCAGGACTACAGCCTAAGTGCTCCATGACCATGAAAATGCCTTTAGAAGAGGCTTCATAGGGCACAGTTGAGCATGAGAGTAAGATACTGCTGTGTGTCTATTGACAGAAAATAAGATAAGGACTAATGAAAATTTACCACTATTACTATAGTGACCTACTCTTTCAAATGACATGGACTTCTGGACATTATTTTCACTTCCTGTATCAAATTAATAGTTTGGAAGCCGGGTGCAGGGGCTCACACATGTAATCCTAGCACTCTGGGAGGCCCAGGCAGGTGGATTACCTGAGCTCAGGAGTTTGAGACCAGCCTGAGCCAGAGCAAGACCCTGTCTCTAAAAATAGCCAGGAGTGTGGCAGGCACTTGTAGTCCCAGGGAGGCTGAGGCAAGAGGATCATCTGAGCCCAAGAGTTTGAGGTTGCTATGAGCTAGGACAACATGGCACTCTACCCAGGGTGATAAAGTGAGACTCTGTCTCTAAAATAATAATAATAATAATAATAATAGTTTGGGATCTGTGGATTTAAGACACTATAAATTTCTAGCAACTTCTGGATTTTCTAAGTGCTTATGAAAAGTCACTTTAACATTCACCAGATTTCATAAGCAGATTGCTGTCACATAAACACATGCCAATGGGTAAGGCGTCTAGTTCATATTTTTAATGAGAGCCCTTTATAATACAAAATGCAAGTCCTTAAACACAAATAAAATTTTGAATTAGAAAATTAAAACAAAAGATTACTTTTCCTGAAAGTTTAGGCCAAAGACATGGTGTTCATTATACACAGGAGCACATTATACACAGCAAAATACAAGACTTAAAATGTTTAACATACAATTTACTAAACAATATAGCAATTCTACTCCCTAATATCTATCCAAGACGTAAAAACATATGCCCACACAAAAATCTGTACATGAATGTTCATAGCAGCATATATTCATAAGAGACCCCAAATAGAAACCAAACCAAATATCTACCAAAAGGTAAATGAATAAGCAAACTGGGGCATATCCATACAATGGACTACTACTCCATAATAAGGAGGAAAGAATTACTGATAGAGGGTACAACGTGGATGAATAGAGGGTACAACGTGGATGAATCTCAAAACGTGCTAAGTGAAGAAGCCGGGTGCAAAAGGCCACATCATTATATGATTCTATTTACAGGAAATACCTAGAAAGTAAAAACTTTTAGAGACAGAGGGTAGATCAGCAATTGTGTGGGGCTGAAAGTGGAAACAGGAATTGATGGGCATAAGGGATCTCTGTAGAGTGATGAAATTTTTCTAAAATTCAATTGTGATACCTCCACAAATCCATTAATAATGAAAAATTACAGACTTGCACACTTAAAAGAGGTGAAGCTTTATGACATATAAATTATATATCAATAAACCTGTTAAAGAAACTGAATTAAGGGAAGCCAAGTTTCACAAATACATACCTGGGGAATGCTGAGCTCCAGTAACTGGCTTTGAGTCATCTCACTAAGCTGCCGAAACGTCATTGTAAAATCAGCTTCTGTCTCTTGCATGAGCTAATGAAAGCAATTATATTTATCAATCCCAATAATTCAAAAATATGCTGTATCAAATGTTAACCAGAAAAAAAGGATAAAATAATAAACTCACATGCAGAAGAAATGCAATTAAATCATCATCACCCTCCCTTTCTCCAAGTAATCCCAACTTGGCTGTGAACAATTTTCGAAATCTAAAGGAGAAATTTTGTTATTAAAATTCTCACTAAGAATTGTCCTCAAACCAACCAAGATGCTTTAATATCTGTATTCAAAAATGACAAACCTTGTATAATAAAGCGCAGGGTACCCCTCAAGAATGTGAGCAGCGCTACGAGGGAAGAAAAGAAAGTTAAACTCCGAACATTCTTGAATTACATTGCTTAAGAACAAAAATGAACCTTTTTGTATGTAAAATAACGTGGAGATTACACGTTACTGATTTTGGTTTAGTAGTTTAATTATACCTTACACCGCAGGAAAAAATTTTCAATGTAAATTTATTGTCTCAAAGATTGGATACAGTACAGCTCAAATCATGTCACTCTATGACACCGAAAGAGTTTTATACAAATGGGTTTTGGTATATTTTAAAAACTATCTTAGGCTCAAAATAATGCATTATAAATACATTTTAAATTGTGCTATTTTAAATTGTACCTGAAATTTATGGCCTGTATAATACCTTCCCAAAATGATATCACTACTTATACATACACCTATACTAGTATAATATTCTATTTGTCTAAAAGTATGAAAAAACAATGAAACATTTCATAAAGATATAAAAATTCAAGAGTTCTTAACCTTAAACCCATCTTTAAACAGGCTGTTTCTTAACATTCCTCTGGCTTATTCTGCTGCGGCCACACTGGCCTCCTTGCTCTTCCTAAATGCACCACACACACTCACACCGCAGGGCCTTTGCATAGGCCAATCCCTTACCAGTAGCATTCTCCCCCCAGATAACTGCTTCACTTGTTCCTGCAACACCTATGCTCAAGTGAGTTCTCTTAAAACTTCAAACCCCTTCCTCCCTGGGCTCCTTACTTCCTGCTCTGTTTTCCTCTGTAGTATTTATCTCCTAATATATTAGATAACTTGTTTTGTTTATTGGCAGGGGTCCTCAAACTTTTTAAACGGGGGGCCAGTTGGAGGGCTGGACTATAGTTTAAAAAAAAAAACAACTATGAACAAATTCCTACGCACATTGCACATATCTTATTTTGAATTAAAAAAACAAAACGTGAACAAACACAATATTTAAAATGAAGAACAACTAACGTTAAATCAACAAATTTACCAGTATTTCAATGGGAACTATGGGCCTGCTTTTGGCTAATGAGATGGTCAATGTCTGGTTCCATATTTGTCACTGCTAGTTGTAACAAGTGATGCAAGTGTGCATCAGTTAGTTCTGAGATTCTGAACTCGGTTTTAAGA
>CAUYPK010098258.1:0-15697 GCA_963574355.1 Loris lydekkerianus | reverse complement strand
AAAGTATCCAATGTACTCAGCCCTACTATGAAGCTAAACTATAGCTTTCACATGAAGGCTATAACCCAACTATACCACAAGACTATGGGGAAAGGACCAAGGAAGGGGAAGGGAGGGGGGAGGTTTGGGTGGAGGGATGGTTCGGGCCACATCTATGGTGCATATTTTTATCTATAATAAAAAAAAAAGAATATACATTCACCCCACATCCCCTTGCCTTGAGACTCAGTAAAGATGTTTTCATTGTAAATAAAAAAACTACACATGTAGCCAATAGTAGGATAAGAAGGTTGCTTGTCAATCCCAACTCTAACCTGTTGTTCCCTGCTTCTAAGTGTTTGTACCAGGAGAAATTAACGAGAATCAGGAAATAACTAAATTAACTCTTAAAGTGTCGTTTACCTTCATTGATATTAATTCTTAACTCTGCAGTTAAAAACACAAGTAAATTCTCCTCAGACAGGCAGCTCTGTAGCCCAAAGTGAACTAGGAGCTTTTCAGTCAGAATAGAGCCTATATTATTCAATCAACAATGCAGACAATATCAATCCTAATCAATGCTATGCTAGGTTAGGTTTAAACACAGGAATTTACACAACATTCAGACCATAGAATGGAGGACACAAACATTCAGAGCATAGAATTTCACCCATACCCCCCCAAATTCATGTCCTCTTATACACAAAATACTTTCACTCTAACCAATAGCCTCAAGGGTCTTGATTTTGTTCCAGAATCAATTTTAAACTCCAAGTCCAAAGTCTCATCTAAATATCTTCTGCTATAGTTTAAATGTGTCCCTCAAAGTTCATGTGTCTCTTAATCCCCAATGCAATGGTGTTGAAAGGGGGACTTTTTTTTGAGACAGAGTCCCACTATGTTGCCCTTGGTAGAGTGCCATGACATCATAGCTCACAGCAACCTCCAAATCTTCAGTTTAAGTGATTCTCTTGCCTCAGCCTCCCAAGTAGCTGGGATTACAGGTGACTGCCACAACACCCATATTTTTTTTTTTTTTTACAGTTATAATTGTTGATTTTAGCTGGCCTGGACTGGGTTCAAACCTGCCAGCCTCAGTGTATGTGGCCAACACCCTACCCACTGAGCTATGGGCACTGCGGAAAAGTGGGACATTTAAGAGGTAATTAGGTCATGAGTGCAGAGCCTCATAGATTAATGCCATTATTGAAGGAATAGATTAGTTATCACGGTACTCGGTTCCTAAAAAATAAAAAACAGAAGCTCAGCCTCCTTTTCCTCTCTCATGCTCTCACCATATGGCACAATCATGTTGTGATACAGTGAGAAGGCCCTCACCTGATACAGCCCCTCACGTCCACATTACAGGTATTTGTTAACAACAGCACAGCCATTTCCTGGTACCAATTTTGTGTCTTAGTCTGTTTGAGCTATTATGACAAAATACCATAAACTGGGTGGCTTGAAAACAAAACAAATTTAATTCTCAGTTCTGTAGTCAGGAAACTTTGAGATAAAGTTGCCAGTAGATTCAGTTTCTGGTGACAGCTGTTTCCTGATTCATAAATGGTACCTTCTCCATGTGTCCTTGGATGGTAGAAGGGGCAAGGGAGCTCTCTGGGGCCTCTTTTATTAGAGCATTAATCCCATTCATGAGGGGCCTGCCCTCATGACCTAATCACCTCCCAAATGTTCTACCATCTAATGGCATCACATTGGGGGATTAGGTTTCAAATGTGAATGAATGTTGGAGGCACAAACTTTTAGACCATAGCAGGGGTCATTACACAGTTCAGGACTTTGTGATTAATTACAGAGAAATATTGAACCTGAATAACTAATATCTTAGCTTTATCAATCACCCAAATGTGACTAGACATGTGATCAGCTTTCCCTCTCCAGTAGGAAGCTGTGCAACGCAACATAGTGATAGCAACCAAACTCAGGCTTTGGAGATTCACTGATCTGAGTTCAAATTCCCAGCTTCATTGTTGGCTGTGTGTCCTGTACAGGCTTTTTATGCACTCCGTGCCTCAGTTCAATTAGTGTGCATGAGTATGGCTGTACTAATTGTCTCCAGGTATCCATTCTGATTGGTTAGGGCCTATGCCATAGGTTAAATGTTATAAATATCATTCCTAAAAATGGAAATAATGATGGTATATACCTCATAGGATTGTTCTGAGGATTACATGAGATAGTGTACATGGAACTTAGTGCTGTGCTTGCCACATAGGTGGCAATCAAGAAATGTTAGCTCCTATTATTGGCACAGTAGACAGTAATTTCAAGAGATAAGGGAATTTTTTTCCTCTTCCTTCTCTACTCTGGGTCAACATAGTCTCAAGTCCTTGCTTCAAAGTTTCCATAGCTACAAATAATTTATTATAATCAGAAGTAGCCTAAATTTTTTTTTTGCAGTTTTTGGCCGGGGCTGGGCTTGAACCCGCCACCTCCGGTATATGGGGCCGGCGCCCTACTCCTTTGAGCCACAGGTGCCACCCCAGAAATAGTCTAAATCTTGTCTCTTACTGAATTGCCTTTTATCAAAGGCTTCCTGACATTCAGGTGTCTCAACTTCTTTATCAAGACTTTCTTAGGCAATAAATCAGTAAGAGGATCTATTGTGTTAAACTGAGTTACAAACTTGTGGCAATAACCTGGTACTGGCTATCATCTGCTTCTTTGTGTGTGTGTTGTCCCACTTACCAATCATCTCTACTATGTATTAAACAAATAAGATTCTATTGGTTACTCTCTAGCCCAGAATCATCATCTCTGGCAATCCAAACAGACATTTGATAGACTCCTTAGTAACTCCCCTGAAGTTACCCAGAGCACAGTTCCCAAATATCCCCCATGAATTTCTATATTTAAATTTAAGTGGCTGTTATTTACTAGATGCAATTGCAAGAAAGTATTGTCCACCACCAAAACGTAGCTAAAGGACTTCTTATTCAAAAGTGAAATAAATTCCATTTTTAGTTACTATCAAAGCACACCAACTAAATATTTGTCTTGTCCAATTTATGGATAAGGAAACTGAGGCACAGAGAGTTTAAGTAACCTGCCCAAGAAACACTAGCCATGGCTGAGCTCCTGCAGCTCAGTGGTTAGAGGGTTGGCACTGTGCACTGGGTGGCAGGTTCAAATCTGGCCCCAGCCTGCTTAACCAAAACAAAAAAAGAAAGGAAAAAACACTAGCTATGTTGGTCTTAGCCTTGTGTATGCTGGGATGCTTTCACTAGAAGCTATAAAAACCCTGCAAAGTTGCTTATGTAGGGTGGCGCTTGTAGCTCAGTGAGTAAGGTGCCGGCCCCATATACTGAGGGTGGTGGGTTCAAACCTGGTCTTGGCCAAACTGCAACAAAAAAATAGCTGGGCGTTGTGGCCAGCACCTGTAGTCCCAGCTGCTCAGGAGGCTGAGGCATGAGAATCACCTAAGCCCAAGAGGTGGAGGTTGCTGTGAGCTGTGACGCCACAACACTCTACCGAGGGCAACAAAATAAGACTATCTCTTAAAAAAAAAAAAAAAAAGTAGCTTATATAATAGGATATTTATTCTCTCATAAAACAAGAAATCCAAACAAAGGACAGGCACTAAGTTTCATTAATTTAGATGTTTGATGACATCATCCAAGAGGCAGGTTTTCTCCATATCTGCTCTGCCATTCTCAACATATTGGCTTTAGCCCCGGTATAGATAACATTTAGGGGTTGGTGCAATATGCTTCTTTATTTACATCCAAAGGAAGAGAATAAGAAAAGTACTCCTCCAAGCATAGAATTTATTTTCCTTCCATTTTCACTAAACAGATGCTTATCTTCAAACCATTATTTGTCATCAGGGGAATGTACTGACATGTTCTCATCAGCACATACCTGAAGCTAGAGTGGGGTGAATACCTGTACAAAAGTGGGGTTTTCTTAGGAAGAAGGAAGGGACAATGACTGAGTGCAGCAAGGATACTAAGGCAAGTCTATTCCTCAGAGATGTGGGACTCATCTGATGGTCAACTTTGGCTGGAGGATTCCCTGACAGCTCAAAGATTCTTGATAACTGAATGATGGTCCTTCCAGACTCCCCCACTTCCCTCCACATTTTCTCTCAGACATTTCACTTAATACAATACTTGCCTATCTAATCATGTCTTGTTAGGTGCTTCTAAGGGGATCCATGCTCAATCAACACAGTTCAATATCCTCCATCTTTATTATACTTGACCTTTCAGTAGCATTTAACAATGATGAGTATGCTTTCTTTTCTTTTTTGGTGGGAAAGGGGCAGAGTCTCACTCTGTCACCCTGGGTTGAGTGCCTTGGCATCATAGCACACGGCAACCTCAAATTCTTGGACTCAAGTGATCCTCTTGCCTCAGCCTCCTGAGTAGCTGGGACTATAGGCGCCCACCACAACACCTGGCTAATTTTTCTGTTTTCAGTAGAGACAGGGTTTCACTCTTGCTCAGGCTGTTCTCAAACTCCTAAGCTCAAGCAGTCCACCTGCCTGGGCCTCCCAGATTGCTAGGATTACAGGCGTGAACCACTGACCCAGCCCACACTCACTTTCTTGAAACTCCATTCTACTCTTCCTTTCTATTTTTTTTTTTTTTTTAATTTTCTGAGACAGAGTCTCACTGTGTCACCCTCTATAGAGTGCTATAGTGTCACAGCTCACAGCAACTTCAAACTCTTGGGCTTAAGCAATTCCCTTGCCTCAGCCTCCCAGGTAGCTGGGACTACAGGTGCCTGCCACAATGCCCAGCTACTTTTTTGTTACAGTTGTCATTGATGTTTAGCTGGTCCAGGCCGGGTTCAAACCTGTCAGCCTCAGTGCATGTGGCCAGTGCCATAACCACTGTGCTATTGGTGCCGAGCCTCTACCCTCACTGTCCAATGCCACTGTATCCTGATTCTTCCTTACCTCTGTAAGGTAATCTTGATCCAAATTTCAGTTCTAGCATTTTTGTTGGGAGACAATTCACCATGGTTCTCTCATGTTTCTGTATTTCTTATAAGCACAGACATAGACTGTTTTTGTTCAAAACTATCTTTTAAAGCATATGTATGTAAAAGATATAGTGAACAGCCTTGGAGGATACAGAAAACATCACCCTCCAAACCAAATGTACTTTCAGTCCACCATAATAAAGATAATATCTCCCTTTGGATTAAAGGGCTACTATGATTACTGACTAGCACAAAGATTCAGATTCCCTAAGCTATGAGTTCCTCTGCTGTAATGCTATCCATTATATGTGCAGGTAACACCTGGCCTTCTTTGGGTTCTGTGGGAATTGGGACTCGGGCAACCAGCGTAAGAAACTGCTAGTACTGGGCAGCGCCTGTGGTTCAGTGGGTAGGGTGCTGGCTCCATAAAGTGAGGGTGGCAAGTTCAAATCTGGCCAGAGCCAAACTGAAACAAAAAAATAGTTGGCTTTGCGGTATCCCAGAGGTTCTGATAATTTTTGTCTTCATTGTCATTTTGTTTTAAAAATTTGGTAATTTCATTTTTAGTCTCGTCTATGACCCAGCTATTATTCAGCATAAGGTTAGTTTCCATGTTTTTGTATGAGTACCAAGGGATTCTTTTATTTATCTCTTAAGAGAGAGAAAAAGAAGGCTTGGATTGCCTTTTTTTTTTTTTTTCTTTTCAGGTGAAAGGGAAATTCCCTCCACAGCCAGGTTATATTTTGAGTAATAGACGTTTTCTCTAAAGAGCTTAGAATTTTCCACAGAGGCCCTATGGCCCTCATAGGCTAACTGCTATGAGATACCCTGAATCTACTTCAGGGTCTTCTTTTGTAGAAGAACATAACAGTAGGTCATCAACATATTGAATAAGAGAGGAATTTCTAGGAAATTGAAGGTTGACAGATCTTACTGTAATACCTAAGGGGGAAAAATGGGACTTCAGTGACCCCTGTGGCATTAAAGACAGATTGCTGGTTTTACCAGGTATTGGCTTTACTTTTCAACTAGAATACCATGAACCATTTAGAACCTAGAGGCACATTAGAAAACAAAGTTTTATGATTTGGAATCATAGAAAATTTTGGAATTACAACTTTATTTTTTGCATGTAAGTCTTGAACAAATCTCCAACCACATCTATTAAGTTTTTTTGACAGGTAGAAATTAGAGGGAATAGACCTAAATTGGTCTATTCCCTACAAGTAAACAGGCCTCTTGCTCTTTATCCCTGTAGCTGTGAAGACAGCACACATTAGCCTTATAATTCTTTTCCTTCAGTATTTGCCTTTGACTTTTTCCTTGTTCTAAATTTTTCTCAAAATTTCCAGCCATGGTGGATAATTGAGCTTTATCAATGACTTCCTACCCAATCCCACACTTTTTAATCAAATCAATAAGCTCTGGTCAGAGACTATCAGTGAATAAGGCTGTAACAGCTACTTCAATTCCAGCAGGAAATGTTCTCTGCTGTATTTCAAGACCAGAATGGTTACAAATGAGATTACCAATGTGGTAATCTGATTTGTAACCTGATTTTTTGGTTGTTGTTGTTGTTTACATAATTGTATAATGGACCAATATTTTCTGGAAAGACCTTAGGGATAGTTTTTAAAGGTTTTTAAGCCATTTTTCTGGCATCTTCAGGACCATTCCTAGAAGTATCTTGTGAAGGGTCAGCAATACTTTCCTTAGGCTTATTCTATTTTGCTGTTTTCTTCCTATTTATGTTTTTCTCTAGTATAAACTGATACAGGAAGCCCAGGGTCATAGATTCCTATGAGGATTCAAATTCCTCAGCAAATTTTTGTGGATTTTTTTTGGGATATGGAAAATATTTTGCTATGGCTTTGAGTTAATTTTTGATCAAGGAGTAAAAGTGGATATAGCAGCCAAACCTGGCTGTGGTAAAGGCCTAAGTTTGTAAGACATTAGCCTAACCTCTCTCTCTTTATCCTCAGAGTGGAAAAGCAATTGAGCAAAGAGATTAGTAAGCTCAGGAAGAGAAGATGGTTGAACTAATGGGTTAGTGGATTCCGAATAATTAGTTGGAGAGGGGGAAGGAAGAAAACAATGGAAGCAGCGAGCTCAATGGGCTCAGTGGGCACCTTGCATCTTGTTCCTCAGTATTCCTGGGTACCATGGGATCCCAGGAAGAGTCTTCTTTGAATCCCACTTCTGACACCAAAATGTTAAATAAAAGTCTAAGTCTTGTTTTTAAAAATTTATTTAAGAAGCAATTCATGAGTTCCAGAGCACCAGACCAGCAGACGTTCAGCATCCCAGTGACAGACTCAGCAGACAGCCTTGAGTGAGGAATGCAGAAGCAAAATAAGGAAACCTGACTGGTGCACAGTTTCAGACATATCTTTTCTTGGCTATCTTGTTACAAAGTCCCTACATGTAATTATATAGTTGGTTGCTTATGATTAGCTGGGTTAAGTTTTTGTCGGCCCAGGATGCCGTGTCTCTGGCCCCGGCCCACTCAACTATCTGGGGTAGGTTACTTGGGGTGGGTCTCGTCCAGGTCTCAGAGGGAGCCTGGCTAACTTCTCTCGAAGCTACTTATAGAAGTGATCCCATGGTCACCTATGCCACAGGTGTAGAGACTGCTAACCAATGAGGTACATACTTTAGTGCTCTCGTGAGTCTTACTAACAAGAGCCAATGATGTTAAATCCCTTCTTGCCAAAGTATTTCTCACAGGTGCTTCCTACAAGTTTTATTTTGATCTAACATAATCAATTGCCAGAAATACCCCCAAGTTAAGTTTAGTTTATATTTCCAATATATCCCAAGTCAGTTGTCAGGTATATTTGAAATGTAAGCTAAATTTAGGCTATTTTAAAGGCCTAACTTGTATTGTTTGCTCAAGAACTTTTCTGACCTGGTTTTCATTTTAATCTTACTTTGACATTTATCCCAAAAATTTTATGAAGTACATACTATTACTATATCCATTTCACAGATGACACAGATGAGGGAACTGAGACACAGACATTTTAAATAACTTGATCAAGGTTATTTAGCTCAGAAATGTCAAAGCCAGGACTCAAGTCAAAATATCTCCAAAATACATACTCTTAACTATTACGGTATTAACTCTTTCAAAAGAATACCTTTGAAACCCAGGGAAGTAATATTAGAAGAGATTATTAGCCTTTTCTTTACACATTGATGTATAGTTTCACTTGTTACAACAAGTATTTTTCACTTCTAATCTGAAGGTCACCATGTAAGATAAGATATTCTGCTGGCACTTTGCATAAAAGGGTATCCTTTTGATGGTCAAAAATCATATGAAAGGATGCTCAACTTGATTAAACATAAAAGAAATGCAAACTGAATCTACAATGAGATATTTCTGTATCTTGGTAAAATAATACCAATTTTGGAGATAACAAACGGAAACTGTTGCTGTGAAATAATTGACATTCCTATGGATTACTGGTGGGAGTATAAATTGATGCAACCCACTTTAAAAAACTATTTGTCAGTAACTATTGAAACTGAATATACTCATCCACCAAGATGCAGCAATTCCACTCCTAGACATGTACCCATCAGAAATATTAATATATACATATGTATTTTCAACAAAAGACATGTTTAAGAATATTTATTGCAGCACTATTGATAATAGCCACAAACTGGAAATAACCTAAATGTTCATCAACAGCTGAGTGGATAAATAAAGTGTGTGTAATAATAAAATTAAATACCAAATTGCATCGAGAAGGACTATCTATTACTGTGTGCAACACATGGATAAATCTAATAAATACAATGACCAGAGAAGCTGGACGTGTACATACACACACACAAAAAAATTATACACAGTATGATTTCATTTATATAAAGAAACAAGCAAAACTAATATAGAGCATGTGAAGTCAGAGGACCGGTTACTTTTGGTGGGGAGTAGTGAGTGAAAGGGAACATTCTGGTTTATGAGGTGTGTTCACACTGTGAAAATTCATTGGGCTGAACGCAGGATTGATGCATTTTCCTGTGTATGTTATACCTCAATTAAAAAAAAAAAATTCTTAAAGGATACATTGTTTTGGAGTTAACACAAGAAAAGCATCTTGAAATGACATTACTCATACAATCATGAAATGCTACTCAATCCTGAACCTGTTCCTTTTGAGGGTCACTAGAGGGTTTATCTCTAGAAGCATATTTGAAAACTGATCAATGGCTCCAGCCTAGATTTTCTGTTAACAAAGGTACCTGGCAGAGAGCTAAAGGCCACTGGATCTTCCAAGACAAATTTTAAATGATTGTACTTAGAAGAAACAAAAATTGTAATGTGCTGCTAGAGAAGAGAATATTGTCTTCAACTTGGCAAAAATTAAAGAAAAAAAATTTTTTTTTTGTTTTCTTTGCTATTCTAGATAGTCACACTGTAAAGCTGGACCTCCCGTTCTTGATTCAAACACCAACTCTCATAGACACTACGGTTGAATCTTACAATGGTGGTCTACATACATATTTCAGTCATCCTTCCCACAACAAATCCATAGAAATGACAAGAACAGTACTTTAGCAAAAGAAAGAGGAGAAAAGTAAAAGAAAAAGAAGAGGAGAAGGGGGAGGAAGTGGAAGAAGGGAGGAGAGTGGCACTTGGGCCTGGATGAAAGAGAGGACCTGTCAGTGGATGGGAATCTTTGAGGAATCCCCAGGACAGAAAGAAAATAGGATCAACTGAAGAGGGAAACTTAATTAAAACAACAACAAAAAAATCATTCTGGAAGGTGGGCACAACACAAAGAGGGTTTGCTCTCAAAAGTGTTTCTTCCCAGAAGAATCATATACCTCAAGCACTTAGAAGCAGTGTAGCCATTTGTTCAGGCAGCAGTAAAACAACTACCATAGACTGGGTGGTTTAAACAACAAAACTTTATGTCTCACAGTTCTAGAGGCCAAGGGCAAGGTTCCAGCAGATCCAGCGTCTGCTGAGGGCCAGCCGCTTCAGACTTCTCATGGGATCCCCACTTGACAGACAGCAGAGACCTGTCTGGTCTCTTCTCCCGGCACTGATCCTATCATGAGGGCTCTCCGTTTATAACCTCATTACTTCCCGAAGGCCCCACCTCCAAATTCCACCACTTTGGGGATTAGAGGCTTTAAAATATGAATTTTGGGAGAACACAAACATTCGGGCGATAGCAGGGAATAGTGTGCTGTTGTAGGGTAGAGGGGAGGGACCAGGAGGAAAGCTGAGCGTGGAACGAACTGTGGGTGTGGGGAGCAGGGAATAAGGGAGAACAGGGCTGTGGCCTACTTCCTCTTTGGGGGTGCAGCGAATCCCAGTTATTTCCCTGAAGAAAGGGGGAAGGTGTCCCGTGAGTATAGTTGCTGCTGAAGAGGTCTGAAGCCAGTGGCACAGGTTGGCAGCAGTTCCTGCAGGAGTAAGTTGAGAAATAACAGATAACAGGATTGTGCAGCAGTGTTGAGAACCCACCATTAATTCATCGCCACTATTCTGAACTTCTGTGAGTTTTTCTTTTCTAGTAGCACTCAGTACCCTGGGATAGTAACAGGAAAAAAAAAAAAAATGACTTATGGTGTTTTTCCAGAGCTGGGGTTTTGCCAGAAGGGTGAAACACAAGACGGGCTCTAGGGAGTTGAGGGCGCTGGCGAGGTGGTGATCCAGGTGATCAACATGTGATCTAAGCCAGCTTATTAGGCTGAGACAAGGCTTTGATTCTGGGCGTATCAAAGGACTTGGAGGTTGGAATAGAGAACAACGGGGAGACAGAAGGATAGGAGGTTGTGTGAGAAACACAGGTGTCTGTTGAACTTGAATAGCCTCGAGAGACGGACATGGGGGAGTGGCAATTTGAAAATGAGGAGGATAATTCATTCCAAGGAAGAAGAATCACACGTGTAGAGATGGAGCAAAGGGGAACAGCAAGAATTTCCATGTAACTAGATCACACACTGCACGGAGGGAAGGCTCGAGACGGAAAGGTACATTAAGCCAGATTGTGAAGAACCGGAGGCATTTGGGAGCGTTTCTGGTCAGAGGCTGGGAGCCAGCAGACACTCTCAGGCCGGGGGTGAGTCCCATGGCTGCAGTGGGGCACGTTGTGCCTGTACCGAGCTGCTCCGTGGAGGTGAAACTGCAGGCCACGCCCTGTTGGCCAAGCCTTGCACCCGGTTCTGTGGCTGCTTGTACCGGAGGAAAAGGATCTTTGCTGTAATTCTTCACCCCCTCAAGAGGGGAACCCTTTTCAAACTTATCCCCGAGGTTGCAGTTCTCATTGGTGAGCAGCGGCTGTGTGTGCCAGCTCCTCTGGCTGTGGTGCGACTGATGACCCAGAATGAGGACACACAGTGAACTCTGGGAGAAGAACAGTTTCCAGCATGACAAAAAATATAACCAAAGGCAGCTAAGAAAAAAGAGGCAGGGCCAGGGCCAGAAGCGAGCTCTATGGAAATAACACCAGCACTAACGGACACAGGGATGGTGGGAAAGGCAGAAGTTGAAGATGGCTTGGTTATATTCCACAGGGCTCCTAGAAGAAAACCTGACCACAGTGAAAGCTCACTTAGCATTTCTCAGATGAAAAAAAATAGAGCTGCAAGGAACACAAATATTTTCAAGGGAAAGACACTGAGTGCTGGGGTGGGATCCATAGGAACTCAACAGAAAAAGGACCTGCAGTCATCTCAAGCCTCCTAAATTTGGAGGGAGCCGTAGCTTTCAGAGAACTCACCTAGAAATTTAGTTACTTGCATGCAGAGGTTTTCAGTCTTGGCTGAAAACTTGAATCATTTCAGAAGCATTTTCAAATTCCACTGCCCACAATGGATCAATTAACTCAGAAACCCTGAAGATGGGACCCAGGCATGGACATTGCCTGCCAGGGTGATTCCAACATATAGCCAACTCTTCTCACTGAACTTTACAAGCCCTGTTCTAGATTTCTAGACATGATCATTAGTACAACACAGACAAATTCCTAAGTCAAAGACAGGCAGAATAGTTTAACCTACTTGACCATTTTGTCACACTGAATTCTCCATTTCTTATGAAATCTCTTTACCTAGTGACCAGTTCTTCAAAATTAATTCCTACATGTTGGCAAAAGATTAAAAATCTCGAGAAATCCATTATATAGTTTCCTGGTTTTAGGGAACTAAATCCTGGGCACTATGTAGTGTAAAAAGTTGGAGACATTTAAAAATAACTTTAAGAGCACAAAATGCACAGGCTGGGAATTATTTTAAAACTGTCCATTGGTTGCTACGCTTTTATGTGTGTCAGGGATCAAAAAGACCGAATGCTAAGAATCCTGAAAGAACTAAAAGCAGACCTTCCATCCTTCAATCCCATTACCAGGTATCTACCTAGAAGACAAAAAAAAAATCATTTTACCACAAGGACCTTGGCACCAGAATGTTTACTGCATCTGAATTCACAAAAGATCTCAAATCAACCCAAGTAACCCATGAACAACTTTGGCAAATGTATACCATGAGCACTAAGAAAAGATGGAGACTTTACATCTTTCGTGTTTACCTGGATGAAGTTGAAACACATTCTTCTTAGTAAACTATCTTAAGAATGGAGGGGAAGTACCCAAAGTATTTAATACTAATATAAAACCAATATATAAACAAATCTACACGAAAGAAAAACACAAGTGTAGTCTAGCGAGGGGGGAGGGGAGAGGACAAGTGGCTGATCTCACCTAACCTGCGTAATGTGAGGCTGTTCAGCACGTCCCTGGGGTGAAGGGCTCACCTAAAACCGTAACTTAACCTTAGAAATGAAAACAGTGTAACCTAAACAATTATACCCTCATATCCATCTGAAAGTTTTTTTAAAACATCAAATACTATTAAAAAATAAAAAGAAACATTTAAAAATAATTTAATCTGGCCAGACATGGTGGCTCACACCTGTAAGCATAGCACTCTGGGAGGCAGAGGCGGGTGGATTGCCTGAGCTCAGGAATTTACACCAGCCTGAGCAAGAGTGAGATTCTGTCTCTGAAAAAATTGAAAAACTAGCTGGTGTTGGGTGGTACCTGTGGCTCAAAGGGGTAGGGTGCCGGCCCCATATGCCGGAGGTGGCAGGTTCAAACCCAGCCCCGGCCAAAAACTGCAAAAAAAACTAGCTGGTGTTGTGGCGGGCATCTGTAGTCCCAGTTGCTAGGTAGCTGAGGCAAGATCCCTTGAGCCCAAAAGTTTGAGGTTGCTGTGAGCTATGACTGGATGGCAGAGTAAGACCTGGGTGAGGGGCTCTTCTACAAATGGAACTTTACCCTGGAAGTGAGAACAATGTAACCTAGATATTGTACCCTCATATTAATTTGAATAAGGAATAAAATAAAATAAAATAAAATAAAAAGTAATCATCAGAATGAGGATATTTTGTAACAGTAGAAAGGTTGTTTGAAAAGAAAAAAAGTGGAGGGCGGTGCCTGTGACTCAAAGGAGTAGGGTGCCAGCCCCATATGCCAGAGGTGGCAGGTTCAAACCCAGCCCCAGCCAAAAACTGCAAAAAAAAAAAAAAAAAGGAAGGAAAAAAAGTGGAAGACACCCAAGCAGGTAGAGACGGGGGTTCCAGGTCTGGGCTTCCTTGCTGTGTGCTGTCATGCGCCCTCCATAAGCTCACTTCCTCATGTGCGGTGAGAGCCTCGCCCCGCAGGGCCGGTCCTCTCTAGCGCCCAGTCTCTCACTCTGTCATTTTCTACTCAAGGCTGAGCAAGCCAAAAACCCTTTAAGCCTTGCCTTACTTGATATGAAAGCCAGAAGAGCATTGCGCATTACAGGTGGGTTTGAGGACCCATCCCAGGCCATAGTTGTATTTTACTGATCCACATAGGTAAGAATTTTCCAGTAAAGATTTAGAGACTTTCATAGTAATTTAACAATCTCTGTTGAATCCCACAATTAAAGCGGCTTGTACTTTGCATGCCTTTGTATTTTTTCCCATTTCTAATAATCATATTTTATTATATTTTATAAAAGCATAAGTCCATAGCAAATTAGAAAGTTTTTTTCAATTGGTCTCTCACCGTGGATAGTTTGAGGCACGCTGAGAACTCGAGGACTATGTTTACATGTTAATATCAATGCAGATGTGCACAGTAGGGGAAAAGCTGAATGCAAAAATTATTTTTACCTTGCCTGCTTCGAATTTTATTTTAAAGGCCCATTTCACTTGAGCTTAGATTGTTGTTATTAAAAGTTATTTTCTGCTATATACTTATAAATTGCTAGTAGCTCTTTAAAAGAAAATAGCCTGTACATATATTAGAAAACAGGTGGTAAAGGTTTGGTTTAGTCATAGCAGCTCATCGTCTAAAAGAAGCCACACTATAATACATCAGGTAACCCACAAAGGTTGTTAATTTCTGATGGGAAAGGTAGGTACTTTCCTTTTTAAGGAGAGACTTGTTGCTCCCTTCTGATTGGTAACAGCTAATTATAGGGTTTCAAATTATTATTTTTTTTTACATTAATGTACACAGCTATGATTTAATTAAAAAAAAAAAAAAAGAATTGGCATAGAGGGAGAGTACTTGGTGGGACCACATCTAGGGTGCATCTTACAAGGGTACGTGTGAAATTTACTAGGTGTAGAATATGTCTTAACACAATAACTAAGAAAATGCTGTGAAGACTATGTTAACAAGTTTGATGAAAACATTTCAATTGTATATAAAACCAGCACATTGTACGCCATGATAACATTAATGTACACAGCTATGATTTAATTTAAAAAAAAAAAATTGGTAGAGGGAGGGGAGGATGTGTGGAGGGAGGGTAATTGGTGGGACCACACCTAGGGTGCATCTTATAAGGGTACATGTGAAATTTACTAGGTGTAGAATATAAATGTCTTAACACAATAACCAAGAAAATGCCGTGAAGGCTATGTTAACCAGTTTGATGAAAATATTTCAAATTGTATACAAAAGCAGTACATTGTACCCATAATTGTATCAACGTACACAGCTATGATTTATTAAAAAAAAAAAAAATTGGTATACGCTTGGTGCTTACAGCTCAGTGGCTACCACACCAGCCATATACACCAGAGCTGGTGGATTCGAATCCAGCCCAGGGCTGCCAATGACAACTACAGCCAAAAAATAGCCAGGCCTTGTGGCAGGCGCCTGTAGTCCCAGCTACTTGGGAAGAGAGAGAGATCTCTTCCCAAGGCAAGAGGCAAGAGAATCGCTTAAGCTCAAGAGTTTGAGGTGGTTGTGAGGTATGATGCCAGAAGCACTCTACCCAAGGCAACAGCTTGAGACTGTCTCAAAAACATAAATAAAAAGAACTGGTATAGAATAGCTTTATGCAGATGTTTAAGGAAGAATGTGGCTCACACCTGTAATCCTAGCACTCTGGGAGGCCAGAGGTGGAAGGATTGCCTGAGCTTTTAAGACCAGCCTGAGCAAGTGACCTCATCTCTACTAAAAATAGAAAAAAACTGGCCAGGTGTCATGGCAAGAGACTATAGTCCCAGCTATTGGGGTGATCCCAGGAATTTGAGGTTGTTGTGAGCTAGGCTGACACCACATCACTCTAGCCTGGGTCAATGGGCAACAGAGACTGTCTCAAAAAACAAACAAAAAAAGCACTTTAAATTTAATTATAATAAACTGAAAAAGTGAAACTTTATATTAAGCATGTCAAGAACTTGGTAGCTAGGGGCATTTCTATCATTGCAGAAAGTTCTACAGGACAGTGTTGTATTAGATCTTCTGGGGAGGGGCAATTC
>CAUYPK010098255.1:0-11180 GCA_963574355.1 Loris lydekkerianus | reverse complement strand
ACCATTAACTAAGATAGACTCTCACTCGATTAAAGATTTAAACTTAAGACATGAAACTATAAAAATACTAGAAGAGAGTGCAGGGAAAACCCTTGAAGAAATCAGTCTGGGCGAGTATTTTATGAGGAGGACCCCCTGGGCAATTGAATCAGCTTCAAAAATACACTACTGAGACCTGATCAAACTAAAAAGCTTCTGCACAGCCAAGAACACAGTAAGTAAAGCAAGCATACAGCCCTCAGAATGGGAAAAGATATTTGCAGGTTATGTCTCCAACAAAGGTTTAATAACCAGAATCCACAGAGAACTCAAATGTATAAGCAAGAAAAGAACAGGTGATCCCACGGCATGCTGGGCAAGGGATTTGAAGAGAAACTTCTCTGAAGAAGACAGGTGCGTGGCCTACAGACATATGAAAAAGTACTCATCATCTTTAATCATCAGAGAAATGCAAATCAAACTACTTTGAGATATCATCTAACTCCAGTAAGATTTGCCTATATCACAAAATCCCAAGACCAGAGATGTTGGCGTGGATGTGGAGAAAAGGAAACACTTCTACACTGCTGGTGGGAATGCAAATTAATACATTCCTTTTGGAAAGATGTTTGGAGAATACTTAGAGATCTAAAAATAGATCTGCCATTCAATCCTATAATTCCTTTACTAGGTATATACCCAGAAGACCAAAAATCACATTATAGCCAAGATATTTGTACCAGAATGTTTATTGCAGCCCAATTCACAATTGCTAAGTCAGGGAAAAAGCCCAAGTGCCCATCCATCCATGAATGGATTAATAAATTGTGGTATATGTACACCATGGAATATTATGCAGCCTTAAAGAAAGATGGAGACTTTACCTCTTTCATGTTTACATAGATGGAGCTGGAAAATAGTCTTCTTAGTAAAGTATCTCAAGAATGGAAGAAAAAGTACCCAATGTACTCAGCCCTACTATGAAACTAATTTATGGCTTTCACATGAAAGCTGTAACCCAGTTACAACCTGAGAATGGGGGGAAGGGGGAGAGGGAGGAGAGGGAGGGGGAGGTGGGTAGAGGGAGGGGGACTGGTGGGATCACACCTGCGGTGCATCTTGCAAGGATATGTGTGAAACTTAGTAAATGTAGAATGTAAATGTCTTGGCACAATAACTAAAAAAACGCCAGGAAGGCTATGTAGACCGCTGTGATGAAAATGTGTCAAACAGTTTATGAAACTAGTGTATGATGCCCCATGATCATATCAATGTGCACAGCTATGATTTAATTTAAAAAAAAAAAAAGGTACTCAATAAAAGGCTACAATTTTTTTGCAAGTACAGGTTTTGTGACTTTTTAATTACTTATCTTTAGGTGGGGCCTTATGGCTCACACCTATAATTCTAGCAGTCTGGGAGGCCAAGATAGGAGAATTGGCTTAAGTTCAGGAGATGGAGACCAGCCTGAGCAAAAGACCACATCTCTACTAAAAATAGAAAAAGACATGGTGGTGAGAACCTGTAGTCCCAGCTCCTCTGGAGGCTGAAGCAGGAGGATTACTTGAGCCCAGGAGCCTGAGGTTACAAGCGAGCTATATTAACACGACCACACTCTGCTTGGAACATTAGAGTGAGGCTCTGTTTCAAAAAATAAAGAAATAAACAACCTTCAGAGATACTTTCCTCGTTGGACAAATGTTAATGGTTTATGAATGATAGCTAACCCTGAGTTGATTTGATGTAATGAATCAACTTATATTTGGGGGACATATAAGACATAATTTTCTTTTACAAAAATTACATTTGAGTTTGAAATACATGGTTCAATTTCCTCCCTTTTGGCAGAAAATTTACCCTCCTAATTATGTTTACCTTAGGCTAAATATTAAAATTAGTTTGCATTCTTTGACATAAAAACTGCCTCAGGGGGAGGGCACAGATAGAGGGACTTGACCCAGAAACCTGTAGACAAGGGAGCCGTCTGCCCAGGGGTGCAGATTTAACCTAGATAAATCAGCAGAGGAGAAGCCACAAACACATAACCAAGAGGCACTTGTCTCTAAAAAATGAACTAGAAATCTTATTAAAAGTTTTTATTCTTGCTAATTTTTTTTATTCTTTATACTTGTTCTGCTAAAGTCACCAAAGAAACTATTCCTTATTCTCAACTTTTTTACTTTATTATTTTCTCTTTGCCTCTTTAGGAAAAAAAAAAAAAAAAAAAAAAAATCTGATTTTTGGTGATTCCAAAGCAGAAATAATTTAGCTGGCTTTATTTTCACAGGTAATTTAGTTCACTCTCCTTTTTTTCATTGTTCGATTGTTTTGCTACCAGCCTAATTGTATTTAAAAACAACTGGGGTGGCATCTCTTTCTCCCAATATCATCACTGACTCTATACAAAATATGAACAGGTATCCTTAAACAGTGCTTTTCGTCAATAATAGCCATTACCATCTCGGGTGTGGCCCTGCTACCCCATGAAGTAGGCAGGACACAGGTAGTATTGTTCTCATGTCAAAGATGGGAAACTTGTAGAGAGGTTAAATGAATTGTCCAAAGTCACACAGAAAAGTACTAACAAAGCAAATTTCTATATGACATTGTTTCTATTTCAAGCCATTCAATGTATCCTCTTTTAGAACCTGCTGTTCGGAGAATCAGCCATCCTGTATCTTATTAGCAATATACTTCATGGCTAATGGTGGTGTGACCAACATGAAGACTTCCATTAGACAGTCTTCCAAATTTAAGTCAATGGTTACAAAAAAAGATGCACAGAGAAAGAAAATATATTCTCCTTAAAGTGTGAAGGATAATGCCAATCATTCAACAGCAAGGATTTTAATTAAGTTCCTGTTACATGCCAATTAATATATTCATAGTGGAGATATAATAAATAATTTCAGAGACATAGTCTCCACTTCAAAAGAACTTTAAATTTGTTATATAGAACAGATGCCTTGAAGAAATACTTAAAATGTATTTGTAAGAAAATACATAAAGCTGCTTTATCATGCACTAAATGGGTTCAATATGTTCCCTGGTACACATTTCAGAATTTTCTGGTTTTCCCCCAATTAGCTAAGGTACATGGTTCGCTGGTCATTGAGTTTACCTCTAACTCCTTTTTATGCTGGCCATTTTTGATTCTTTAAAATATTATATTATATTAGAAGTAAATAGAAAAGTGTGTTCAAATTGTATATTTATATTAAAAAATTTTGTAATTCCTATATCGGGACATAAGGGACATTTTTCATAGTGGACAGATAAGTTTTGTGACACCCAATTTAAAGATATTTCAGTTTCTGTTTTTCTCAACACCAAGATTACAAGCTGAGAGTCTTCTCCACAATCTCTTTGTTATTGGTCTGTTCAGTTTTTCTATTTTTTTTCTGACCTAATCTTAGTATGTTGTATTTTTCTATTGCCTATTTTCTCTAAGTTATGTAATTTGTTAGTCTATAATTGTTCATGATAGTCCTCTATGATTGTTTTTATTTCTAAGGTATCTGTCATAATGTTTTTACTTTTTGTCTTTTTCTTGTCACACTTCAGTAAATGTATGGCTTACCACGTATTGGGTATTTTCACCAATTGTCACAATACTACTTTAGTCCTCTGAGACACTCTTCTTTCCATCGTCAACACCAAACCCAAACCAGCTTTCAGAAATCTCTCACCTATCTCTTCATTGCTGCTGCAACTCACCATCTTAGGGACTAACCCATGTGCTTTATGCACAAGAGCGGGAAAATGGCACGTGGAAATCAGTAAAGGTATTTTAGGTAGCTAGGAAAAGCGTACTCACATCTCACATCCCCGGGCCAAACATTCATGTCTAAGTCGAATTCACAAACAAACATCTCTTTACTGCACCATTGCCTTATAGTCCTACAATTAGGAAGTATGTATTGGTGGTAATTTATTGTCTCACATGGCTGACCATTTTTGTTTTTTTTTTCTAGGCAGCAAACATCTACCTGTCTAGCAGGTCAAACATGCTCATTACCAATAGTCTTCACGTTGTATATTCGCACTCTTGACTTCTTGCTCCTACATATGTTATTTTGTATCTTCTGACCTGCATCTCCTTATTTTGTTCCCACCCTGCCTTCCATCTTTTATGATTCCTATTTTATTTCTATATATTGGGGTTTTTAAAGATTCCCCCACATGAATGAGATCATGCAGTATTTATCTTTCTAATTCTGGCTTATTTATTATAATGTCCTTTCATCCATATTGTCACAAATTTCGGGATTTTCTTTTTTATTATGGGTCAGTAACATTTCATCATGTATACATGCTTAGTTTCTTTGATCTATTTGTCCATTGATGAACACTTAAGTTTCTTCCGTACCTTGGCTATTGTGACTAACGCTGAAATAAACACAGAAGAGCAGATATCTTTATCAGGTGGTGATTTCATTTCCTTTGGGTCTATTCCCAGAAGAGGGCTTGCCAGGTCATATGGTAGTTTTATTTTTAATTTCTTTAGAAAATGACGTACCAATTTCCATAATGGCTACACTAGTCTTCGTTCCTGTTTCTCTTGCCAAGATTAGTTATCTTTTGAATTTTTGGTAATAGCCATTCTAACAAGTACAAGGTGGTACCTCCAAATGGTTTTGATTTGCATTTCTCTGATGACTACTGATGTTGAGCACCTTTTCATACACCTGGTAGACATTTTTATATTTTCTTTAGAGACATGTCTATTTAGGTTTTTTGCCCAATTTTTAATCAGTTTATTTGTTTTTCTCCTGGAGGATGTTATGTTTTTGCTGGAGAAAAGTATGTATTCTACTACAGTTGGAAATGAAAAATTCTATATATGTCTGTTAGATCCATTTGGTCTAAAGTACAATTCAGGGCCAGTATTTCCTTTTTAATTTTCTGTCTAGTTGTTCTATCCATTGTTGTAACTAAGATGTTGAAGCCCCTTACTGCATTGTGTATTTCCCTACATCTGCATTCATGTCCACCAATATTTTCAATACGTATTCAGGTGCTCTCATTAATACATGGATATTTACAATTTTTATAACCTCTTGATGAATTAACCCATTTATCATTAAATAATGATCCTCTTTGTCTCCTGGAACAGTTTTTGGCTTAACATCTATTTTATGAGATATAAGTATAGCCACCTGCTTACTTTTGGTTACCTTCATATGGAATATCTTCTTTCATCCTTTCATTTTTACCCTTTCAGTGTCCTTAAAGCTGAAGTGCATCTCTATAGTCAGTATATAGTTGGATCTTTAGGTGGAGGTATTTATTTATTTTGTCACTCAATGTCTTTTCATTGAAGAACTTAATTCGTTTATATTCAAGATTATGGGTAGGTAAGAACTTACTACTTCCATTTGCTATCTGCTTTCTGGTTGTTTTGTATTATAGATCTTTTATTATTTATTTATTTATTAAATCATAGCTGTGTACATTAGTGCAGTCAAGGGGTACAATGTGCTGGTTTCGTATACAATCTGAAATATTTTCATCAAACTGTTCAACGTAGCCTTCATGGCATTTTCTTTGTTATTGTATGAAGACATTTGTATTCTGCATTTAATAAGTTTTGCCTGTACCTATTCTAAGATGCACCATAGGTGTGGCCCCACCAATTACCCTCCCTTCACTCCAACTACTCCCCACCTCTCCCTTCCCTTGGCCCTATCCCCATATTCTTGTGCTATAGTTGGGTTATAGCCATCATAAAGTAGCTTCATAGTAGGGCTAAGTACATTGGATACTTTTTCTTCCATACTTGAGATACTTTGCTAAGAAGAATATGTTCCAGCTCCATCCATGTTAAAATGAAAGAGGTAAAGTCTCCATCGTTATTTAAGGCTGCATAATATTCCATGGTATACATGTACCAAAATTTATTAATCCATTTGTGGGTCGATGGGCACTTGGGCTTCTTCCATGACTTAGCTTTTATTCCTCTCTTATTGTCTAGTTTTGTTATCTGGTAATTTCCTGTAATGCTAAAATTTTATTCCTTTCTCTTTTTATTTATATATTTGCTGTAGTATGGTTACCTTTAGGTTTTCATAAAACACCTCATGCTTATAATCAACTACTTTAAGCAGATAATAACTTCTGTTGTATATAAAATCTCTAGACTTTTATTCTCCCCCCAGACACAATTGATGTTTTTGATGACATAGTTTGTATCTTTTTATATTGTCAATTCCTTAACAACTTACTGTAGCTTGCTATATTTTTGGACCATTTTAATTTTCATACTATAAGAAGTAGTCACCATTATTACACTATTGGAGTATTCTAGATTTGACTAGGTATTTATCTCTACCAGTGAATTTTGTACTGTCATACGCATTTAAAGTAGTAATTATTATCTATATATTTCTACTTGAAGAACTGCCATAAAGTTTTCATGTAAAGCATGTATAATAGTGACAAATTCCCTCAGCTTTTCCTTATCTGGAAAAGCCTATTTCTCTTTCATTTCTGAAGTGAAGATTTTCTATATTTTTGGCTGACAATAGTTTTCTTTTGGCACTTTTAATATGTCAACCCCAATCTCTCCTGGTTTGGAAGATTTCAGCTGAGAAGTCTGATGATAGTTTAGTAGACATTTCCCTGTGCATGATTTAATGCATTTAAAGTCCTCTCTCTAACTTTTGATTATAAGTTTGATTATAATGTATCTCAGAAAAGACTTTTAGGGATGAATCTTCTTGGGGACCTTTGAATTTCATGGATATAGATACCTGTATCTCTTCCAAGACATCGGAAGTTTTCAGAAATTATTTCATTAAATGTGCTTTCTGTCCCTTTCTCTATCTTTTTATCTTTTGGAACTCATATAATAAAAATATTTGCTTAATGATATCCCATAAGTCTTTTAAACTATCTTTACTCTTCTCTTTTTTTTTTTTTTCCTTTTAAAAGACCTTCATTTACTTAACTGTTCACATTTCATTTTTTTAAATTTTATTAATTGAATTCTTTAGCTCCAAGATTTGTTTGATTCTTTTTTACAATATCTATCTTTTCATTGAACTTCTTATTCAGATCATAGATTATTTTTCTGATTTCACTGAATTATTTATCTATAGTCAATATATAACACTGGGTTGCCTTAAGATTATTATTTTCATTTCCTTTTCAGGGAATTCCTAAATTTCTGTTTCATTAGGGTCAGTTAGTGGAGAATTATTGTGTTCCTTTGCTGGTGCCACACTTCCTTACTTTTTAAACTGTTTTTTTGTTTGTTTGTTTTTTTCAACTCCAAAGGATTTTATTTTTTTTATTTTATTTTTTTATTTTTATTTTTATGCTCCTTTTGTGTGCATGTGTGTTGCTGCATTGAGTGTGCATCTGATGAAGCAGGCACTTCTTTCAAACTTTATTGAGTAGTTTTTGTAAGGAAGAACTTTCACCTGCAGATGAGCCTATGGGTGCTAGTTGGGCAGGGAATGGCGGCTCTGGTTCTGGATGTGCACACAGAGTGGTATAGTCTCCACACAGTTTCTTTGGCTGTGGTCAATGTTGGCATTGACAGTTGATGCCTTCGTGGTATAGGCCATCAGACTTGTGCACTGAAAATAAGAGTGTAGGCTATTAAAGTCCTTTATTGCAATAACTTTAGGGCTTCTCCTATTTTTGTCTTCCCAACAATAGAAAGTCTTGGCAGAAGATACCTCTCTCTTTTTTTCCTTTATTTTTTTTTTCCTTTAGTAAATCATAACTGTGTACATTAATGCATTTAGCAGAAGTCCTCAAACTTTTTTTTTTTTCTGTCCACCTATCTTTTTATTCAGTGATTCCTCTGCATTCAGTTTTAACAAAAGGCACAAACAGACATTTTGTAACTACTCCCATAGATCCATCTTCTTCCTCAGATGTCCTTGCCTTTTATCTTCCCCCTTTGCTCTTTACAGGTCCCTGACCAACCAGCAGGACATCTATCACATCCTAGAAGTATATATGCATTTCTCCCTTAGGCCACTGCTTCATCCCCTCCCTGCATACAAAGTGAATGTCCAAATGTGTTGCTTAAAGCTCTGCCTTAGAGAAGTCCCCCCCCCCCAACTGCTGTCCATTAGAGCCACCCTGAGTGGGACTATAGCACAGCAGCAGATCATTTTCAGCACTTATCAACATATCTGACCCATCTGTGGACCTGACCTATATTTTTTTTCCTGTCTTCTAAGAGAGATCACCGTACCAAAAGGTAGAAGTTGGCCATAGCCAACTCATCCTGTAAATGACTGTGGCCCTCTAGATGAGCGTGGGTCCATCTTGGAGAATACCTTTTTCATATCACAATGACTTACTACTGACTCTTGACTGATTGACTTGGTGGTTGTGATAATAGCCAGCAAAGGACAGACAGATTCTGTCACATAATCACATACTCAAGTCTTCTTGGGTCTGGTGCCAAAGACTGTTTTCACTTGGTGAGTTCTCTGCTACAGAAGGGATGGTTATCTTGCCCCAGTTGCAACTTTCCTGTTGGGGCTTGCTAGAGGTACCACACAGGGTCCTTATGTACCAGAAATAAACCCACCCTTCATCCACTGGTTCTGCGAAGTGGCAGGATAGGCTGTCCTCCAATGCAGATCTTCAGCAGAGCCCTTTTTCCTCTGGGCCCCACTCAAAACTGGCAGTTCTCTTAAGTTACTCAATAAATGGGTCAGAACAGTATCCCCAAATGTAGTACATACTGATTCCAAAACCCAGAAGTGCATCAGGTGCTATGCCTCCTTCTTTGTGTTAGGGATGCAGGATCCAATAGTTGGTCCTCACTTTAGAGATGATGTCTTGGCTTACCCTAGAAGAGTCCATCCCTAAAAATGTCACAGATATGGCAGGCTCCAGAACTTCTGAGGGTTTATCTCTCATCATCTTTGCCATGCATTGTCTTACCAATGGGTGCCAAACAAACTTTTTGGTCCTCTTTTTGATAATCTTGGACTTCACAAGCAGTTTGAGGGTAGCCATGATGCTGAATAGTAGATGGTGCCATCTCAGGCAGCCCTGAGGAAGAGAGCTGTAGGATTCTTCTTGAAAGCAACCAAGCCTCTCTATCAACAGGCTGAGGCTCAGAACGGGCTCTGTGTAAATACAGAGTGAGGGATCGTGATCCTCCACTGAAGGAACTGACATTAACCTGATGATTACCAATTAATTCTTGATGTATTTCTCATTATCCAGATAAAACATTCTGATGTCCCTCTATTTACCCCCCAAAACACAATAGTTTAACAGGCACTGTCACAGACTCCTGTGGGTCAAGTCTTCCTGGCTGCCATTTGAGGCGGGAACAGAAGCAGATATGCAGCAGACGTTTCTCTCAATGTGAAGTGAGTCCGAGTGCACTCTGGCCAGGAGACATTGATGTAGCCCTGGGAGGTGTGTGCGTCAAGATCTGAGTCTTCAAGTGCTCCTGGGTTTGAATCTGTAATAGGTTCTAGGTCTGGAGGCAAGGAGGAGTAGTAGAAGAGGGCACAAAGGCCTTAATTTGCTGCAGGGCAACAAAACCTTCCGCATTCTGAGGTGCACATCTACTGGCAGTCTCGCCCGTGATTAGGGGGTTAGCGCTCCTGGAGTCATCGGAATTGTCCCAAGGGCGCCCCGCACCCCCACCCTGTGTGTCTCTCATACATGCTCTCTCCTCAGGGCCGCCCCCTCAGGATGGCCCCAGGCGCCGGGTGCTGCCTGCCTGCTAGACCACCCCGGGGGCAGGGAAGGGAGGGAGGGAGCACTTTCAACGGACATGCTGCAGCCGCCACCCGCACTGCTCCCACCTCTCCCGGACCACGGCGAAGGTCGGTCTTCTCTCACCTGCGCCTTTCCGCGCCACTTGCCCTGGAGCGCCAGCTCACTCCACTACCGGTCTGCCAGCTAGCGCCGCCCGGAAGAAGGCCTCCCTGTCCACGTGACACGCCCCTCCCCTCACGAGGCTTCTGATTGGTCCATCCATGTTCTTGGTTCCGGGCCACCGTCCAAATAGCTCTAATCTTTCCAGCGGCCCCGCCCAAAGGGAGCATCAGAGCCCACTGCAAAGAGGCAGGCCACTGGCTGTTGCCCCGAATAGGGGCTGGACACGACAGAGACCCGCTGGATTCGGCCTTCCTAAAGAGCCCCGGAAACAGGGTCTCAAACTTTTTTAAAAAGGGACCAGTTCCCTGTCCCTCAGACCATTGGAGGACTGAACTATAGTTTTAAAAAAATATGAACAAATTCCTTTACACACTGCACATATCTTATTTTGAAGTAAAAAAACAAAATGGGAACAAATACAATCACACCACCTCATGTGGAGTTTGAGGATCTCTGATTATAGGGTACAATGGGCTGAATTGATATACAATGTGGAATGCTAACATCTAACTGATTAACATAACCATCTCCTTGCTTACTTTGTTGTGGTAAGACATTATACTCTATTCTTAATAGTTTTGAAATGTATCATTGCATTATGGACATAAGGTGCAGTCCCCCCAAATACCCTTTGTCTTCCCTGTCTCCTCTCTCCCCTTCCCTTTTCCTTCTCCTTCCTCCTCCTTTCTGATTATAGTTATGTTTTACCATTTATATGAATGTATAGGTGATTATATACTGACTTCATAGTAGTATTGAGTACATTGGATACTTTTATCCTCATTCTTGAGATACTTTAGTAAGAAGAATATATTCTAGCTCCATCCAGGTAAACATAAAAAATGTCAAGTCTCTATCTTTTTTAATGGCTGCATAGTATTCCATGGTGTATATATACCAAGATTTGTTAATCCATTCATGGGGTCGATGGGCATTTGGGCTGCTTTCATGACTTCACAATTATGAATTGGGCTTCAAAAATCATTCTGGTGTAAATGTCTTTTTTGTAAAATGATTTTTGATCATCTGGGTATATACCTAATAGAGGAATTGTAGGATGAAATGGTAGGTCCACTTTTAGTTCCTTGAGTATTCTCTAAACTTCTTTCCAAAAAGGAGGTATTAGCTTGAATTCCCACCAGCAGTGTAGAAATGTTCCCTTCTCACTGCATGCACACCAACATCTGCGATTTGGGAATTTTCTGATGTGGGCTAATCTTACTGGGGTTAGGTAATATCTGAAAGTAGTTTTTATTTACATTTCTCTGATGATAAAAGATGATGAGTATTTTTTCATGTGTTTGTAGACCATGTGCCTGTCTTCCTCAGAG
>CAUYPK010098253.1:0-54987 GCA_963574355.1 Loris lydekkerianus | reverse complement strand
CCGCACGTCTCTGAGGTTCACACAGGTTAGATGTGCTATAGATGGGTCCCCCACGTCTCTGTGGATCAAACAGGTGGGATGTGCTGTAGTTGGGTCCCCCCACGTCTCTGTGGATCACACAGGTGGGATGTGCTGTAGTTGGATTCCCCCAATGTCTCTGTGGTTCACGCACGTGGGATGGGCTGTAGTTGGTTCCCCCATGTCTCTAAGAATCACGCAGGTGGGATGTGCTGTAGTTGGGTCCCCCCACATCTCTGAGAATCACGCAGGTGGGAGGTGCTATAGTTGGGTCCCACCACGTCTCTGTGGATGACACAGGTGGGATGTGCCATAGTTGGTTCCACCACGTCTCTGTAGAGCACACAGGTGGTATGTGCTATAGATGGGTCCCCCCACGTCTCTGTGGATCACACAGGTGGGATGTGCTGTAGTTGGTTCACCCACGTCTCTGAGAATCACGCAGGTGGGATGTGCTGTAGTTGGGTCCCCCCACGTCTCTGAGGTACTCGCAGGTGGAATGTGCTGTAGTTGGGTCCCACCACGTCTCTGTGGATCACACAGGTGGAATGTGCTGTAGTTGGGTTCCCCCACATCTCTGAGGATCATGCAGGTGGGATGTGCTGTAGTTGGGTCTCCCCACGTCTCTGTGAATCACACAGGTGGAATGTGCTGTAGTTGGGTTCCCCCACATCTCTGAGGATCACGCAGGTGGGATGTGCTGTAGTTGGGTCCCACCACGTCTCTGTGGATCACGCAAATGGTATGTGCTGTAGTTGGGTCCCCCCACGTCTCTGTGGATCATGCAGGTGGGATATGCTGTAGTTGGGTCCTGCCATGTCTCCAAGGATCACGCAGGTGGGATGTGCTGTTGTTGGGTCCCCCCACGTCTCTGTGGATCACGCAGGTGGGGTGTGCTGTAGGTAGGTCCCACCACATCTCTGAGGAACACGCAGGTGGGATGTGCTGTAGTTGGGTCCCCCATGTCTCTGTGGATCATGCAGGTGGAATGTGCTATCGTTGGGCCCCACCATGTCTCTGTGGTGCACATGCTGGAAATTTCTGTGCATGCCTGGAGACACAGGCTGGCAGCCTCCCTGGCCATCTATCCTGTTGCCCTTGTCTTTTAATTTGTGAGTGTATGTGTAGCTAAATTTTCACTGGGAACCTTATTGCATTGCTTGGTACCAACCTGGATTTTCTTGAGCTGATTAATGTCATTTATAATAGTGACTAGATGGCCTGTAATCTGAATAGTATTAGACAGACTGTGGGATCTCCCACAGGAAGGAGAGACTATGGGGACATGATGACTGAATGCAGTGTGGCACTCTGGATGATAGGTATTCTATAACAGAAGAAGGATTATAGGTGAAGTCCGAGGACGTCTTCATAAGCAATGGACTTCACTAATAATAATGCCTCAATATTGGTTCATCAGTTGTGACAAATTTACCCCACTAGTGCAAGATAATAAAGAAGAAAGAGGGTGTGGGGTATATAGGAACTCCTCTTATTATTAAAAGATGCTTCTGTTTTTTATTCCTATAAATTTTGTTAGAAAATGAATGAATTGGTTTTTAAACATATGAATAACAAATATCAGCCTTATGAATAAAGATTTGGTTTGGACCTTGGGAAAAGATATGAATATTGGGGACTTATTCAAAAGGCAAGTTATGACTCCTATATTATTGTTTTGAGGACTTTACATAGGTGAGCATATTTTCAAATTAAAAATTTTAAACCGCAAACCTCTCAAAAATTATGCATCCTAATCATTTTATTTCATTTGGCCAAGTTATTTCAAGTTTGATCGTAGCCTGCAGATTTACATACCAACATTTTATTTTAGGTCTTCAAAAGAAAATTATTTTCCATTTTAAATGCATTAATAAAAGAAAATAATGTGATGTTCTATATTGGCCTTTTAAAAAAATTTATAGCTAATAAAAATCTCTAAATAATCTTTTTGATTGGTGAGAGGCAGTTGAGTTATACAAGTCCTCTGTTAATGTTCAAAATTCGGAAGTAGGAAAGCATTGTCATTGATACCTTAACTTGATTTAATGATTGGGTTTATTGGATCAGCTCCAGCAGAGAGCAGGGCCCCAGGAGAATGGCACAGGCGGCAGATTAGGTTTTGATGAGGGACTATCACATTTTTGTCATCACTTCTTATTGTTTTATGGGTTTTGCTGTAATTGTTTACAAGTAGTTTTAAACCTGCTAATGCTTTTTGTCACATTTTCCTGGGTTCGTTTGTGTTTGGGTATAGCTGGCAGCATGTATGAAAGTGGCTGTAAAGAACTTCCTGTCCCTTCAAGATCTGTGAAAGGAGCTGATAAAAAGTAAAAAGTGTCCACTCTGTAAAGGAAAGTTAAACTATTTGCTACTAATGACATTACACAAGGAAACAAAAAACACATCACGCACATGTCACAAAGTATTAAAACTAGTCATTCACAAATGAGTGAGAACAGTCTGGTTTTCTGCATATCACAGGGATGGGCTGGCTGGCTGGACAGGTGTCTCTCACCTTAGTGATGTCGTGGTTGAACTGAATGATTCTATTAAGGACACAGAATGCATCATCCAAAAAGCTACCAAGAACTTGCTTTTTTTGCAATACACTCATTGCATGCTTTGGAGGATGCCAAAATTAATAAACATAATTTCTCCTTTGGAAGTAGTTAGGTCTGTTGAGGACATGCAGTGTGTACACTGATATCACAGCTGATGTGAGTGAGTGAGTGCTGTGCGACTGTAGATGTGATTACTGTGACAACTACTGGAGCAGGTACTGCGTAACAGTTCCTAGGAAAGGGAATATTTTATTTGGGTTCTAAAAGATGGAAAGTATTTCAGTAGACAAAGAGGAGGTAATGATATGGCATGAGAGTGTGTACACACACACACACACCCCTGAAAGGTCATGAGTATCGATTTATTTAGAATGAAAACCTACTTCAACTGGAATATGAGGTTATTCTAGGGCTCCTTAAGAGTTATGGCTGACAGACAAAGGGTACCAGCTGTAGGGCTGGTTCCAGTGCTAGGCCAAAGAGTTAGAGTAATATTGTCTAATAATTTTAAATCAAAGTTACTTTTTTATCCTATGAAGAATTTTATGCTCTTTTTAAATGGATAAGCTGCAGTCACTTAGAAAATTATATATATATATATATATACACACACACACACATATATATACACACACATATTTATATATACACACACACATATATATACACACACATATTTATATATACACACACACATATATATACACACACATATTTATATATATACACACACATATATATACACACACATATATATACACACACATATATATACACACATATTTATACATATATATACATATATATACACACACACATATTTATGCATAGATCGCAAATTTTTTGAACTGAACCAATTCTCTTTCATCGGCTGATGGAAAACTTTATATAAAGCAAGTACAAAATTTCCTTAGTATTTGCACATTTAACATTCAAAATTTTTTCACTAAGGTGCTATCTTGAATGTATGTGGCATAATAATTTGTGGTTGCACTGAGGCATCGTGTGGGAAAATGTATATTATGGACTAGTTCAGAGTTAATCAAGCCACATCCCCAAGCCTAAAAACCATCCGTTCTCTACTATGATCTCATATGCGTCGTGTCTGGGAAATACAGCTGTGTTGTAAAGGGAGTCACAAGCAACTTAGGATGAACCCTACTCTAAATGTCAAGGATTACTTTACTCAAGTGTCATAGTAGGGAGTTATAAAAACTCCTCCATTTACCTTTAAAACTTCTCATTCATTCTCCTATATCCTATTTAAGGAAAAATAAAGCTTGTAAGATTTCAAATAATGTTAGCATACTGTACATTTTTACTAAACCAAAGGGTTTTAAACAGCATAAAAAATCTATAGTGCTTAAGCTGGATTATAATAGTATATTGCTTAAGTCCAGCTATTTACATAAAAATAACATTATTAAAATCTGAAGATAAAGCATCATATTTTAAGTGTAATTTTTTTTTTTTTTTTTGCCGGGGCTGGGTTTGAACCCACCACCTCTGGCATATGGGGCTGGTGCCCTACTCCTTTGAGCCACAGGCACCACCCTTTTAAGTGTAATTTTGATGAAATGTCCATGACCTGCAAAAAGGGCAGTCTGCCCCTACTATGTCCCGTCTTAAATATTTTTTTTTTTTTTTTTTTTTTTTTTTTTTGAGCAATTTGAGGGCCAGGGATAGGCTTAGGATGAATTTCAGCACCAACACAAGTCTCATTGTATTTAGCTAAAACTCTCTTTAAAGATTTGTTTTCCCTTTTACTATCTGAAAATAGGAGATTTCAAGAAACACAAAAGTTCCTACTTTTCAGTCTCAAAGTGAATTTGGGCTCCTTATAATTCATGCTAGATGTTTACCTACACTCAAGTCGTCAGCATTGGGCTGTGTTACTTTTTGGAGAATGATTTGATTTTATGATTTTGACTATAAGAAACAAATAACCATTGGTGATCACCATCAGAATAGATGAGGTGACAGAACTAAGTTTCAGGTAGAGTGGTGATAAGAATTTCTGCTGATTTGGAGTCCTTAGTCTTTTTATAAGCAACTTTCTAGATGGAGGCCTGGTGATTGGTCTCCTATCTGACTTTTGGCAAGATTGTGAATGTATCTTTAAATGTTAGGGGAGGGAAAATAAAAGTCATCATAATTAGGTCCTGAAATTGATTCATTTATGTTTATTGCAGGCTCATTGTTACGTTCTTTTCTTTCAGAATAACTTCTCATTTTATCAGTAAACAGTCATATAACAGGTAGGTATACTTATAAGCAGTACTGGAAATAACAGATCCATCCAGATATTTTTTAGAAACAGCACTTTTTTTATTTTTGATCCCTTTATACCTCAATTTTCTTCTTCTGTTAGCTTTGATTTCTCTTTTCTCATTCTTCTGTATGAATCTGTGAGCTTAATTTCAACATGCTATGATTTCTTTTGATTTTGTAAGTCTTAGGGTAATCATTCTTGATAAGTTAATGTTGTCTTTACTCCATTGACATTTTATTACACATTTTTCTGTCAGTTAATTAATATGGGTGCTATTCTAATTACCATTCTATGGATGAAGAAATTGGTAGTTACCTGGACAAGGATGTATCAGTACTGTGGTACGCAGCTGATGAGTGAAGGCAAGAGAGACCCACCTGTCTACTTAACCTCAAAGCCCTGCTTTAGCCACTGTGAATAACTGTTCTTTTAAATTACAATTTGTAATGAGTATTGTATGTGGAATAAGTATTTCATGTATTCTTTTTGAATATTGATGTTGTTTCTTTTCTTCTTATTACACTGTACAATGAAGCATCAAACATTCTTGGCCACTGTTCACTTAGAATAACACGTGAGAGAGATAATTCCTACACCTGACATTTTACAAACGACCTTTGAGAATTACTTACCACAACTTTTTCATACATACTTAAAAAGAAGAAAGAATGTTAAAAAGGCCCCAGTGCATCCCACCAGGCAGCTTCAGCAACCATCATCGTTTCACGACTCTTGTTTCCTTGCGCTGTTGCCTACTTTCTTTACTGTACTATTTTAAAGGAAGTCACGATAGATGATTTCACCTGTGAGTGCTTTTGTGTGTATCACTAACAGATAAGAACTGAGCTCTATTATAGTTTCCTGTTTGTTTCTTTCTTGCAGTTTATTTGTTAAAGAGACAGATCATTTTTCCTTAAAAATTTTCCCAGATCTGGATTTAACTAATCTGTGGTGATGTTTCACCTGTCCCTAAACTGACGATGAGATTTAAAGTCTTAATGAGATTCAGATCCAGTTTTTCTTCACCAATAATACTTTATCAATGGAGCTGGGTATCATGGTAGGTAGTATACAGCTTGGCTTGCCCAGTTTTCAGCAATGATGAGACCCGTCCCTGGGTTCAGGCCCATATCCTTTATTTACTTATTTTTTCAGCCTATGTTCATTACCTCTCCTCTCCTTCCCTTGGCCTGAAATTGATACCTGGTTGTTTTCTATTTCTCTGATCACTGGTATTGCTGGTTTTCTTTAAAATGCTTATTGGCCTTGAAACTGCCTAGTAAATTGTTTAACATTTGGTCATTATAATATCTGCCATTAAAAACAAATAATTTTCGTTGTATTTTAATAGAATTGGACTAGTGACATGTTTGAACTTTCAAATATAACATGTTTTAGAGAGAATACTTTTTAAATGGTCTTACACTAACAAGAAAATCATTTCCTCATACTTGTCTAATTAATTATAACACACAGTGGTTAACTGCTACAGAACTGATGAGTATGTTCAATCCCTCCAAGGCAAACAGAGTTCACAAATTTAGGGGAAAAAACATACTTTCTACACCAAATATTTTAACAAATATAGATTTCCACAACAACTATCTTTAGACACACAGTTACATATGAGCAGTCCTTGATTTTTTAAGAAAATCTATTATAAGAAAAAATATTGCTCTTATTTAAACACTTAACAGGAATTCAACTTCAGGGGAAAAAAAGAGGATTGGCATACATTTAATTAAAGTGTTGTACATACACATAAACTATTTACTAAATTTGTTTTTAACAAAAGGGAAGAAAGAACATCATACTTTTTTTTTTCTCAAAACACTCATCAACAGCTCTTTTGGCTTCAAGTTTCTCATTAATACTATTGACAATTTTAACAAATGATTTTACCTATAATTTATCATTTGGCTTTTAATATATTTTATTTTCATAACTTTTTCTTATCTTTTTTCTATCTATATAAATGTTTACTGCTCTAAGTATAACAATACTTTTATAGTTATTCTTTGTCTTTTATTTACCTTATTTTGGAATTATGTTGATTTTAAAAATATGGAATACAAATTCATCAGTATAGTCAATTTTTGTCATTTGTGGAATTGTAGTTATGTTCTGTAAACTGAATTCACTAATACTGAATCTTTGCTCTTAGGGAAATGCAAGTTTAGTTTACTATAAGCCATTAGCATCAACATTTTCATTAACTGGTAAATGTATATCCCTGTCTTCTATTTAAAGATACCTCATTTAATATGTATTGATGATGCATTGACATTGAGCTCAAGGCCGACTGCCCTGACTATAGCAGATGCCTAGACTGAGCTTGCCTAATACATGTGTGTTCTGCTAAAGGCACATCACAGCCTTCCTGCTCTTAGGAACACCAGAAGGCATTTCAGTATTATATTTCCAGGCCATTTTAAACAGCAGAAATTACTACCAGAAAGCACAAGAAGTGACAATACGGCGCTACTGACCTCAAAAAGAACAAACATTAGCGTATGAGGGTGAAACAAACAAAGCCAAGCCTGACTTAGCCAAGTTCAGCTGCAGATTGTGAGACTCAAACTTTTGCTGCTTCCAGCGTGCATGTGCCCACAGATTACCCTGAAGGTGCCACAAGCATTGATTTGAGGGGGTACAAATAAATGTTTGCCAGTAGTAATCTTCATCAAATTATAATCTGAAAATAATGAGGGTCAAAGATACTTTTCTTTGTGATTTTTCCCTTTGCTTTTCTGTGTAACCCACATTTAATGATGTCTTAGAATAATTTCTGTGTTACCCTGATGTCACGGATTTGTATTGCATTAAAAGTAAATAGATTTATTTCAGAAAATTAAAATAATATGCCAAACCAGTGTTTTCTGCAATATAATAGCATTCCAGATATTTTTAAGACTTCAATTTAAAGTTGGCACATCAAACCTTAATATAAGGGTAAAATATCATCCCTCACATTTTCTTCCAATCAATAATGACAACAAAATATTTTATACAATTTTCTATATTGTTTTGCTGAAGTTAATGTACCAATATCTGGGAAATACTTGAATACTAGTAAGTTATGCTTGTGATCAGTTTAAGAATTAGATTACTGGGCATTCTGCTATCTGCTTTAGTCTCCTGGCTTCAATTACTAGAAAGTGGCTTGAACAGAAGCCATTATGAAATATTCTTAATGGAAAGATTAGGTTTATTCTGAAACTCTTGCTGCTGATACAGAATCTTCCTTTTGACTTGAGGGAACAATGATAAAGAGGGCTGCAAGGAACTTTTGAGTGTTGGTTTGATGAACCGTTTTTCTAAATCAGTTTGTGTTATTTTATATCATAAAATGTAATTTATCCCATGCAGTTCTCATGTTTTTAACTTAATTTTTGTAAATTAAGCCTATGTATATATGCACATGTCATCATTTCTATAACAATTCTGTATTGAAGATATTATTATCTCTGCTACATGAATGAGGAAACTGAGGCTTAGGAGTTTAAATAACTTACTTAAGCCAAGTAGTTCGCCTAAGATGGCGGAGCCAAGGAGTGCTGAAACTAAGGCTCATCTTTTCACTCCTGATGTTTTCAGCGCTGGCTACATTAAGTGATTTCAGGCATATTCTTTCTCACCTGTTGACCTTTGTATATGTTAGTTCGTCTTCTTCAAACCACCTTCCCTATCCCGCCTGTCTTCACTAAGTGGACTCTACTCACTGTCTCAGCCAGCTGAGCTATTGTAACAAACGCACCGTAGACTGGACAATGTGACCAGCAAATGTTTCTCACAGTTCCTGGAGGCTGGGAAGTCCAAGGTCGAGGTGCCAGCAGATCAGGTGTGTGGCGAAGACCCACATCCTGGTTTGCAGGTGTCCACCTGGCAGAGATTAGAGATAAGAAGCAAATTCTTCATAAGCTAATTCATTCATAAGTACGCCATCCTTACTACCTAATTACCTTCCAATGCCCCCTCACAATAATATCACTTTAAGGGTCAAGGTTTCAATGTATGAATTTGGGGTGATTCTCACATTCTGTCCATAGTACTTAGTCATTAGCCTCCACATCAAGCATCATCTTCTATCTGCATTAGGTGTCCCTCAAATGATCCCCTGAATTTTCCCTGTGCACCTGTTATTCACCAAGCATCTATGTGACTCGCCTTTCCTGCTGTGGCTCAGTGGGTGGGAGCATGGACAGCATGTCTGTCCACTGTGACACTCCAGCCCCCAGCTCAATGACTGACATACAGGAGGCATGTGATTTCAAATATGTGCTGATTAAGTGAATGTATATTCCCAAATGTTGAGCAAAGCAACATGTTTCTGGATTTGGCAAATGGAAGCAATTTGATAACTTCTGGTGAATTGCCTGAAACAATTATAACTGTCTTTCAGGAGAAAGCTAGGAAAGAGGAATTATTCTGGAAATATGTCTTCCAGTTACAGTTATACATTTATAACTTCCAGTTATTAACTTACATTTACAGAACAAATGGCAGAAAAAAATACATATCTAAGAGGAAGAAATAATAACAATCATGAATTTTCATTAAAAGCCTGGAAAAAATAAGGGCTAATGAGAAAATAAGTAAGAACATTTATCTAATGTATGATTATAAGAACCCAATAATTACTATTCATAAAGTTTCAGAAGTTTGGAAATGTTCATCTAATCACACGTCTAATAGCTCTGTTCTTGAAAAACCTGCTCACTTTTTATTTCATATTAAAAAATACACATGGATTCACCATATACATGAACAAACTCCACTGGAAAAGTTCATTGGTTAACTGATGTGGCCACGAGCATTTATTAATCATGTTATGCTTGATGTGGCACCTGGGATATCAATGTGAAAGGACGGTGACAGACACAGGTCCCCTTGTCAGATACTTATTGTAACGACAGTTGCTCAGAAGCATAACAATCAACTGTTCATTATGACAAACAATTTCTGAATCCAATCCCATTGTCAACTTCTTCCAAGTAATAGTAAATGCAATTAGAACACAGCCCTGGAGTATGTGATAATTGTGTATCGTTCTTTTTTATGCCACTGAAACTGAATGCAGATCGGCTGGGGAATATGTTCATTTTTACCTCTTACCACTGCAGGCAGATAAGACTCTTATTACCCTGGCCTCTGTGGCATGCTGCTATCACTGACCAACACCAGTTTAAACTGCCTTCTCTCCTACACGAAGGAACAGGAGCGATTTAAAATGACCCTTAGGCAACTTTCATTGTCTTAATTCATGTTCCCTTTCTTGGCACTGATTACTTATCTTGTTCTACTATTAACTTTTGCACGACTTGAGGGAAACAGAAATCTAACCACTTGTGTGATCTGTCTTATTTGTAAAATGCAATGCAACTAATCTGTTTACCATGTGGCAATGCATGGAATTCCTAATCACACCAGGCAACTCTAATTAGTGGACTGACTGGAAATAATTTGTCACAGATTTGGGGGCCAGGGTTATGTAAACATTGTTTCAGTGTGATATGTAGATACCCCCAGAACATATCCCAGGGGACAAGGTTAACCTAGCTGAGGTACATTGTATTTGTGTCTTTGCGAGAGTGTGGGGTAGTTTTTTTCTGCTTTTCTCGACTTTGAGCCAAATATTTGGCATTAAACAATCAGACTAAGTATAAATATACTGAACTATAGATCCATGTAATTATTCTTGTTTTAAAATTATTGTTTGATTTCTTTCACCAACAATCCCTATATAAGGAATTTATAAACACCTTTGCAACACTCTTAATCCCCTTCTCCCTTGCAGCTTCCATCTGTAGGTGTGACACTTTTTTCTCACTTTCCCAGCCTACCTTTCAGCTAGCTTTGGCCTTGTGACAACAGATCCAGTCAATGAAACTTTCACAGAAGATTTCTGGAATGTTCTTTCTCATGTTGAAAGAAGGCTACGTTAGCTACCTCGTGGAACAGACCAGCAGAACATGAGGCTACTAAGTGAGAGCTTAAGTTTCCGGCTTTCAGAATTCTAATAATGTGGAGAAAGTGAGCTTTTTGAAATGTAAGCCATGATAAGAGGATCCAGTTAAGTAAACACATTATTGAACCAAGATGAAAGAGCACACGTACACATGCCACTGAATAGACGTGAACATACCTGTAATTGTTCATGAAACAAGAAATGTGAGGAGAGGGGGTCTAAGATTCAACTGTATGAAATTCATCAGCAGATGACTGTGAGGTTAAGAAAAATCGGTATTTTTAAATAAAATACATATTTAATTATATATTACATAAAATATAATTGTAAAGATAAATAGTATGTCCTTTGCAACTCACCCTACATGGAATTGAGAAACTCACAAATAACCAGGAAATGATTGCGTCCTGCTGTCCCCAATCCACCCTCAGCACGGAGTAAACACGGATTTTAGTTCTCTGGGCTGGTCAGAAGATAGGACTTAATCCCCAGGTATGTATTACCCAGATTCCTGTTAATTTGCTGCCACGAAAAAGGTGTGATTATCAAAGGAATTTAATAAATATTTCTCTAGTACCAGTGATGAACACAGTACTGTGTTAGCATTGTGAGGAATAGCCTAAAAAAATAGTTCTTAACATCTGCCTTTAAAAAGTTAGCAGGAAATAGTACATTTATTTAAAATAGCCTACAGGTTTGTAATCTTAATGCAATAAATACAATTTGATGTCAATTTTAGGTATCTGATAAGCAAATTTTCACTAAAGTCCACGTCCTTTCGGTTATTATAAACAAAATGCCTTTTGTACTAAAAAGTCTTGTAGTACTATGCTGTATATAAATCCATAATAGTACTCTTATAATTGAATGCTTACAAAAAGAAAAATATTATATAAGTTAGCATAGTGAAGACTTCAAGTCCTATGTGAATTTACTTCATCAATTAACTCAGTAATCTTTTATTTAAACGTATCATTATTATAATGAAAGCTTAATGGAAAATGCTTTTTTTTCCCCCAAAGGCTTGATGACTTTATATGTGCATGGACTTTACTATGTGGGAAAATAATAACCTAAATCCCAGAAAGACCAATAAAAAAATCAATTTCTCTTAAAATATTTTACACTGTTAATGAGTAACCAAGCTTAGTTGGGTTCTACCTTAAAGGTATCCTCTAAATATATCGACCTTGGTAGGCCTTCATTGGCTTATATTTCATGGAAAGAACACATTTAAAAAGGCAAGGATAACCCAGAGAAGGGCCAGTGAGAGTGACATAGTAACCATCCTGTGGGAATTCTTCACACCCAAACTTCCATGTTCTAGCTAGAAATTTTCTCAGAACTTGTGCCTACCTTAAAGTCACTAGATAATATTTAAATGTTGGAAGTTAAGGTTATTCATTGTCCTTTGAGAAGAATTTAATTTGCATATTGTATTTGCATTTTAACCCTACGTCTATTTATCATAAGCTACATGTCAGAGAAATTCAATGTCTAATCAGTAACATGATTGGAAATTGTATCATCAACAGCATTGTTAATTACCCTCTTTTTTAATGCATTTGACTCACAGCTCCGGTCATTGAATAGATGTGCAAATTGTGTTCAAATGTTTGATTTGGGCTTCTTGGATAATCAATATTTTTTTTTACGTTTCTTTTAGAATAGTCGGAGGATACCTATTTTTGGATGCATGAATTGCTTTGGTACAGTTTGGTATGGTAAAGTTACAGTATGGTAAAGTTATAAATGTTATAATTATGCCCATCACTGCGCAGGGTGCACGGTACCCACATGAATTTACGCCTACCCACATGCCCCCATCTGCTTGCTCTCCATTGAATTTTACCACCAAATGCACACGTGGGTGCTGATCAGTTAGTTCCTGTGTAATAGTGAGTACATGTGGTGTATGTCCATTCTTGCAATACTTCACTTAAAGGAATGATGTCTAGTTCCATCCAGGTTGCTGCAAAAAGTATTCATTCATCATATTTTTGTGACTGTGTAGTATTCTATGCTATACATTTACCACATTTTAACAGTCCATTCACGTACAGATGGATAGTGGGTTGATTTCACATCATTGTGATTGTGAATTGTGCTGCAGTAAACATTTCCGGTCACATCTTTTTGATAAAATGACTTTTTCCCCTGTGTGTAAATACCCCAGTGGTGGGACTGCTGAGTCAAATGGTAGGTCTACTTTTAGTTTTTTGAGGTGTCTCCTTATGACTTTCCATGGAGGCTGTACTAGCTGCAGTCCCACCAACAGCGCATATGAGTTCTTTCTCTCCACATCTGTTCTAGCATCTGTTGTTTTGAGATTTTTTTGATGAAAACCATCCTTACTGGAGTTAGATAATATCTCATTATGGTTTTGATTTGTATTTCTCTGATGATTAGAGATTTTGAGCATTTTATATGCTTGTTAGCCATTAGTCTATCTTACTTTTAAAAGCTTCTGTTCATGTAACTTGCCTAATTTATTTTATGGGGTTGTTGGATATTTTTCTTGCTGATTTGCTTGAGCTCTTTACAGCAGACTTTTATCAGATGTATAGAATGCAAATATTTTCTCCCATTCTGTAGGTTGTATATTTACTTTATTGATGATTGTTTACTGGACTCTGCAGAAGCTTTTTTAATTTAATCAGGTCTCATTGGTTAATTTTTGCTGTTGCTGTGATTGCCAACGTTGCCCCTGTCACAATTTCTATTCAACAAAGTGCTGGAAATCCTATTCAGAGCAAGCAGACAAGAGAAGGAAATTAAGGGAACAGAAAATGTAAAATGATCACTCTTTGCTGACAATATGATCTCATATCTATAAAACCCCCAAAATTCTACCAATAGCATCTGGAATTGATTAATAAATTCAGCAGAATCTGAAAATCAGTATTCACAAATCGATAGTAGTCCTATACACCAACAACAGTCAAGCTGAGAATCAAATCAAAGACTCAATACCTTTCACAACAGCAGCAGAGAAAATAAAACTCTAGGAATGTATGGGATGGCCATAAAGTTCCAACTATTTAAATTGCACCCTGTACTTAATCAAGGAGATAAAAGACCTCTACTGAAAGAACTTGCAGAGGACGTGAACAAATAGAAAAACATATCATGCTCATGGATAAGCAGAATCACATTGTTAGAATGTCTATACTACCAAAGTGATCCACAGATTCAATGCAATCCCCATTAAAATACTAATATCATTTTTGGCAAAACTAGAAAAAAATACTATGCTTTGTATGGAACCAGAAAAGAGCCAGAATAGCCAAAGCAACCTTTAACAGAAAAAACAAATTAGGAGACGTCACTTTAGCATACTTCAAGCTATACTACAAGGTTATAATAACCAAAACAGTATGCCTCTGTTAGACCAATGGATCAGAACATAAAACTCAGATATGAAACCATTTTCATATTGCCATCTGATTTTTGACAAAGCAGACAATAACATACACTGGGGAAGAGAATCCCTATTCAATAAATGGTTCTGGGAAAAATAACCACATGTAGAAGACTGAAACAAGATCCACAGCTTTCATCACTCACAAAAATTAATTCACAGTGGATAACAGACTTAAACCTGAGGTATGAAACGAAAAGAATTCTAGAAAAAAGTGCTGGGAAAATTCTTACAAACATCAGCCTAGGCAAAGAATTAGGAAGATAATAATTTTTTAAGTATAAAGAAATTCTGAGATCAAAATGTTTGAGAACTGCTATTCTAGAATACTCCTTTTCCAGCCAGTAATGGGGAAGAAGAGTAAGAATTACAAGTGCAGGTTTTAATAGTTTGGCTTCATAGTGATACACATAACTGTCACATTCCATTAGCTGGGCTTTGCTCAGGTCTTCCTGTGAGGGAACTGGACAGTGTCAAACGGTGTGCCCAGAAGGAAAAGGAAAATGCTAGTGGGCACTGATCACCTCTGACAAGGCACTGAAATCTCATAATGATGATACTTTTCACAGGACTATAATGGAAAGGTTCTTTTTTTTGAGACAGAGTCTCACTCCCTTGCCCTAGGTAGAATGTTGTGGTGTCATAGCTCCCAGCAACCTCAAACACTTGGGCTCAAGTGATCCTCCTGCTTCAGCCCCCTCAGTAGCTGGGACTGCAGGTGCCTACCACAACACTCTGTTAGATATGTGGTCTTATTCTAGGTCTGGCTGGTCTTGAACTCCTGAGCTCAAGCAGTCTACCCCCCTTGGCCTTCCAGAGTGCTGGGATTATAGGCGTGAGCACCATCTCTGGCCTGTAATTAGAGTGTTCTTGATAATATTCCTTTTCTTGTAAGAAATTATTATCTTTTCCTATTCATTTCTACTTGATATCTGTCTGTCTTGTAAATATGTCTCCTCCTTTTCTATAAATACTATGTGTTGATGCCCTAACTATGAATTAGCCTTGACAAGATGCTTTACTTAGGTTATATAAAGTAACACTCACACAAATGTCATGTGGTCCTTCTGATAGCCCCATATCACAGAAGAGAAAAATCTAGGTGGAAGATGATGAGGTAACTTACTTAGGGTCCTCTGGGGTCAGAATCAAGCCTGCATGTGACTCCATTTTCTCTGTTCTTCCTACTTTCTTATACTTCCTTATTGAAAAAGACTGTCCCTAATCAAAGTTCATCCATTTGATTTTCTATCAGACTCTATTCTCATGTATTCTCTAATTCAGATTATTTGTAATATTAGAACACTAGCAAATCTTTTTTTTTATTATTAAATCATAGCTGTGTACATTAATGTGATCATGGGGCACCATACACTGGTTTTATATACTATTTGACATATTTTCATCACACTGGTTAACATAGCCTTCCTGGCATTTTCTTAGTTATTGTGTTAAGACATTTATATTCTACATTTGTAAGTTTCACATGTACCCTTGTAAGATGCACTGTAGGTGTAATCCCACCAATTACTCTCCCTCCATCCATCTTCCCCCCTCCCTTCCCTTTCCCTTGTCCCCATATTCTTGGGTTATAATTGGGTTACAGCTTTCATATGAAAGCTGTGAATTACTTTCATAGTAAGGCTCAGTACATTGGATACTTTTTCTTCCATTCTTGAGATACTTTGCTAAGAAAACTATGTTCCAGCTCCATCCACGTAAACATGAAAGAGGTAAAGTCTCCATCCTTCTTTACAGCTGCATAATATTCCATGGTGTACATATACCACAATTTCTTAATCCATTCGTGGATCGATGGGCACTTGGGCTTTTTCCATGACTTAGCAATTATGAATTGGGCTGCAATAAACATTCTGGAACAAATATCTTTGATAGAATGTGATTTTTGGTCTTCTGGATGTATACCTAGTAGAAGAATTGTAGGATCGAATGGCAGGTCTATTTTTAGATCTCTTAAATGTTCTCCAAACATCTTTCCAAAAGGAATGAATTAATTTGCATTCCCACCAGCAGTGTAGAAATGTTCCCTTTTCTCCACATCCATGCCAATGTCTCTGGTCTTGAGATTTTGTGATATGGGCTAATCTTACTGGAGTTAGGTGATACCTCAAAGTAGTTTTGATTTGCATTTCTCTGATGATTAAGGATGATGAGCATTTTTTCATATGTCTATAGGCCGTGTACCTGTCTTCTGCAGAGAAGTTTCTCTTCAAGTCCCTTGCCCATCCTGAGATGGGATCACTTGTTCTTTTCTTGCTAATACATTTGAGTTCTCTGTGGATTCTGGTTATTAAACCTTTGTTGGAGACATAACCTGCAAATATTTTCCCACATTCTGAGGGCTGTCTGCTTGCTTTATTTACTGTGTTCTTGCCTGTACAGAAGCTTTCTAGTTTGATCAGGTCCCAGTAGTGTATTGTTGATGCTGCTCCAATTGCCCAGGGGGTCCTCCTCATAAAATATTCACCCAGGCCAATTTCTTCAAGAGTTTTCCCTGCACTTTCTTCTAGTATTTTTATAGTTTCATGTCTTAAGTTTAAATCTTTAATCTAGTGAGAGTCTATCTTAGTTAATGGTGAGATGTGGGGGTCCAGTTTCAGCCTTCTACAAGTTGCCAGCCAGTTTACCCAGCACCATTTGTTAAATAGGGAATCTTTTCCCCACTGAATGTTTTTAATTGGCTTGTCAAAGATCAAATAATGGTAAGTAGCTGGACTTACCTCTTGGTTCTCTATTCTGTTCCATACATCTATCTCTCTGTTTTTGTGCCAGTACCATGCTGTTTTGATCACTATCAAGCTGTTTTGATCACTATCAATTTGTAGTATAGTCTGAGGTCTGATAGTGTGATTCATCCTGCTTTGTTTTTATTTCTGAGTAATGTCTTGGCTACTTGAGGTTTTTTACTGATTCCATATAAAACAAAATACTATTTTTTCGAGATCTTTAAAGTATGACAGTGGAGCTTTAATAGGGATTCCATTGCTTTAGGTAGTATGGACATTTTAACAATGTTGATTCTTCCCAGCCATGAGCATGGTATATTTTTCCACTCATTAACATTTTCACCTATTTCTTTTCTTAGAGTTTCATAGTTCTCTTTATAGAGACCTTTCACATCCTTTGTTAGATAAACTCCCAAATATTTCATCTTCTTTGGTACTACTGTGAATGGAATAGAGTCCTTGACTTTTTTTTCAGATTGACTATTGTTGGTATATATAAAGGCTACCAATTTATGAATGTTGATTTTGTAACCTGAGACGCTGCTATATTCCTTGATCACTTCTAAGAATTTTGTAGTAGAATCTCTGGTGTTTTCCAGATATATGATCATGTCATCTGTGAAGAGTGAAAGTTTGATCTCTTCTGACCCTATATGGATACCCTTGATCGCCTTTTCTTCCCTAATTGTGGTGGCTAAAACTTGCATTACAATGTTAAAGAGCAGTGGAGACAGTGGGCAACCTTGATTCCTGATCTGAGTGGAAATTATTTCAATTTAACTCCATTCAATAGGATATTGGCTGTGGGTTTGCTATAGATGGCCTCTATCAGTTTAAGAAATGTCCCTTCTATACCAATTTTCTTAAGTAGAACACTAGCAAATCTTTAAAACTGAATTTATAAAATAGCCTTGACTTAGAGACATGTAGGAAATTTTTCTCTCACTAGAAAACTTCTTGTTTGAAATATCATAGTTATTTAATAATCACCTCATTCTCTTACTCATCTTCTATTTTAATGCTTTATGAATAACAGTTGTTCACTCCTTATGACTGTACGTGAACATTCTTTCCCCCATCTCAGTTTACTAACTATCCAGTAATAGGTGAGGAATTCTGTCAGATGGAACATCGTAGAGAAAGTAAATGGTTTTCCCAATTATTATTCTCTTGGCACTAGTTTGGAGGCAGAAACTTTCTTATTCACATGTGGCTCACACTTTGATTATAATTATTCTTTAAATTACTTTGTCTAGATAAAGCTTTTTAATTAGTTCAGGACCATTTCCTACATATTGGTCAGGTCATAAAAAGATGAAAATGTCTCTTTTCTGAGAATATGAAGATAATCCTTTATTTTGGTCCTAGCCTGAGGTGAACTTCTGTACAATCCGAGTTTATTTTATAACTTGGAGAAGAATGATGGACTTTATACATCTATACAAGATGTAGATCTCCTAGGAAGTAATGGCTCTTGGTGAAACCTACGATCTGAAGTAGTATTGAGACTAAAAAGATTCTGAAGTACTGCACAGAAATTCACCTTGTAGTGGAGGTAGTAAAAAGAACAATAATGAATTTTTTAAAAGCTCAAGGTCCCAGTAGAAAGAACAGTCAGTCCTCATAATCATATGTGTTGCGTTTCCAAGTGTAGGAAAGATCTTCTTAATAATTCCCCATAGCATAGACCAAACTATTCTTCAATTTAGCAAGTTAAAACTAAAGATACTAAATATATGCAAGGACAAGAAGCTTACAACTCTACCAGGAGCAGCTACTCTTAAAAAATAATAGGCTCAGGTCCTTTGGGCAGCCCCCCGTCCCTAGTCCACCTCCTCTGGGCAGGAACCAACTTGTCTAGGTCTTAGGAGTATTCAGAGCTTCTCTGTAAATCTGAGTCCAGGTCTGCCACCACTTGACTTTTTAAGGAAGGAGGAAGAACTTTTTATCCTTACACCACTTCTGATCTTATCTGAAAATAAAATTACTCCCTGTACAACTGACCATAGGAATGAACAAGAAAGGAGAAACCAGCACCACGAGTACTGACTATCAAATTAGAACTAACTGAAGGGCACACAGACACCCAGAGGAAAGTAAAACTGAGTGGGAATCAGCCAGGGGAGAGTGGGGAGAAGCAGGGCCAAGCCTGCCCTAATGGGTATGGTGGACACTATTTGGGTGATGGGCACGCCTGCAGTGGAGACTCAAGCATTACAAAAGCAAGCAACACAGAGTAAAACATTTGTACCCCCTTAATATTTTGAAATAAAAATAAATACAATAAAATGAAATAAAATAGGAAAGAAACAGACATTACCTCAAGCAAACACCAGCCCCAACCACTGGGACATAATCTTAGAAAATCTTCTGAAGAGTAGTTTAATTAAATTAAATTTCGGTTGACTCGTATGGATACCATTGGAGCTACACAACTTTATACCACAAGATAAAAGATATCTTTTTTACAGTCCTCCATGACTTGGAAATTGAGTGATTATCTATTGGCATTAAATAATCTCAACCGAAAAAGAGAAAACTAACATTCTAATCTAAATTCCAAATATATGTAGCTTTGCTAAAAGAAACAATAGGTTTCTGTGATGACCCAGGACCTTTATTTTTTGGTCTGAATCAACTACTTTAGCATTTTGAGCCTTTCCTCCAAGAACTAAGGCTTTCTATTTGTTTAACTAAAAATCCATATTGGTGGTTCTTTCACATCAGTCGGAAAATTGGATGTAAATTTAAGCTTCCATCCTGTAGGAATCTAGAGACTTAAAAACATCTAAATCTAAAAATTTTCATTATCATTTTATAATGATCATTTCATGATCCTTTTATTATCCTTTCAAAGCTTACAAAGGAGGAATAGGCAAGCATATGAATGTCTAGAAAGAAAATTGAAAGTATAAACATTCGACTGCACGATGCTGTCAGCCACTTTTAATTGTACATTGTACATTACATATAGTAGATTTTTCTTGATCACCTGCAGTTAAGGTTTTCCTGATGACCAATGGTCTTGAGTACTTTTTCATATATTTATTAACCATTTGGATGTGTTTATTTATGAAGTTCCTACTCAAAAGTTCCTATACACATATATTTTTCACAATTCATTTTTTTCTTATTAGTAGGAATTCTCAAGTCATCTTCATAAAGAGTCTATATTGATTATTGGTGGTGCAAGTATATTCTTATACTTTATAAATTGTTTTTGGTACTTTTAATAAACAAAAGGATTTTTTATTTTCATTTCAAAATGTATCCCTCTTTAGGAGGGTGGTATGTGCTTTTTGTATTGTATTTAGGAAATATTTAGCTACCCCAAGAAATGAAGAATTTTCCCCTATTAAATTTTAAAAGTTCATTTCTTTGCTTTTTACATTTTCAATCTGTACTCATCTAGATTGATTTTTAGTGTGTGGTATGAGGTAGATGTCCTGTTTTATTTATTTTTTTCCAATGTGACTACCCAATTCACCCAGCAGCATTTATTGAAAAGCTTATTCTTCTCCTAATGTTTACCTGGGTTATCTTATTACTTATCTAAGGTCCACATATGCCTGGTCCTTGTCTGGACTCTATTTTTTTCCATTAATCCACTTCTGTCATTAAGCCATGACCACTTGTCTTTATTACTGTAGCTTTATAATAATTCACATTGTTTGTGAAGATAGTCACCACCTTGTTCTTCCCCACTATGGTCTTGGGTGTATACCATACACTCTTCATGGGTGTGCAGTGCGTGTGTATATACATTATACATTGTATGCTATGCATTATAATTGCCTATACCTGTCACATGAAAGTAGGCTATATATTACCCATTTTCATATACATTTTAGAAACAATTTACCAGTCCCTAAAAAAATAACCTATTGTGATTTTCATTGGAATATTATTAAATCCATAGACAAACCTGTCTTTCAATCCATACATTCCCTCAGGTCTACATTCTTTACTAAAACCAAACAACATTTTATGGTGTCCTGTTAGAGAATATGCATATATTTCCTTCTACTCCTAAGTATATTTTGTCATTTTGACTGGGTTTTTTTTATTTTCAATTCAAAATTTGGGAATAAAATTGATTTTTTAAATAGTTAATATTGTTTTCAGCAGCTTTGTTAAACTCTCTTCTTAATTATAATCATTTATTTCTAAAATTCTGGGGATTTTCTATATATATGCATTTGTTCATCTACATTTGTGTATCTTTTATTGCTCTCTTTTATGTTGTGTTTTATCTCTTACCTGTTGAATCATTAAGTATAATGTAAAATATAAACACTGATAGTGGTCAGCTTTGTCTGTTTTTCAAAATGGGAATAAAATTTCAGCATGCCACCTTTACGTATGATGTTTGATATCAGTATTTTGTAGAAGTTCTTGGTTATTTCTACCTTACTAGTAGAAATTTTTTTTTATGATTAAATTTTGAAATTGATCATATACTTTCTTGATAAAAGTATTATGATTTTCAAATTATTTGTGCCTTTATTCAATGTGATGAATTACACTAATTTTTCTTCAAAAGTTGAACCAACCCTGTGCTCCCATAATGAGCCCAACTAGATAAGGATATGGTGGTAACTTTTTCATGTATTCGTTAAGATTTGCTTTGCCTAACTTTTTAGTGACTTACATTCATATCTATGAGTAAATTGGGTTCAAAATTATTTTTTTTCTACTGTTCTGAAAGATTTTCATATCAAGATTAAACTGGCTTCATGCAATGAACTGGGAAGTTTTTCTACTATCAGAAAGTTTGTGTAAGATTGTAAGGAAGACATTATTTCTTCCTTAAAGGATTCATGAAATTAATTATGAAAGAATCTGAGCAAGTTTTTTTTTTTTTTTTTTTTGAGGGAAGGTTTTAATTACAATAACAATAACTACAGGAACATTTTATTTTAACCTTCTTCTGTCAATTTTATTATGCTATATTTTCTTGGAATTTATCTTTTATCCCAATTTCAAATATGTGTGCATAAAGTTCATAATATTTGTTGATTACTTTCAGTGTTGCCTAACCTACGTGATGACCTCGTTTTCCCAGATATATATACTGCCATTTTTTTCTGATCAGTGTTTAGTCAGAAACTTTATCAATTTTGTCAACTTTCCAAAAAATCAAGAGTGACATTATTAATTCCCTCTCTCGTTTACTTGATATTTCATTAATTTCTTCTATTAACTTTAATTTTTTCCATCATCTATATTTTTGGAGGTTTAATTTCCTGTTCCTTTTTGTAACTTCTATAAATGCATGCGTGATTACTGATTTTCAGTCTTCCCTTTTAATTAATATACAAATATGCACTTACAGTTGTAAACGCTTCACAGATTGGGCATATAGCATTTTTATTATCATTGCTTCAAAAATATTTTCTAATTTACATTTTGATTTCTTCTTTGACCCATGAGTTATTTAGAATACTTTATTTGAATTTCTAAACACCTAGAATGTTCTATTTATTTTTTGTTATGCTTTTTGCTAAACTCCAAAGGATTTCAAACCTTTGAAATTTGAAGAAATTTGTAAATGTCCCATGTATATTTAAATATAAAAGCATTTTGCAGTTGGCTCAGTGTTCTGTAGATATAAATAAGATCATTTTGAAAATCCAGTGTTCAACTCTCTTATACAGTTACTAATTATTTTATTGCTTATTCAATTAATTACTGAGAAAAGTTGCATGAAAATCTCCCTCTGTGATTATAAATTATGTATTTTTGCTTTTAGTTCTGTCAACCTCTGCTTAACCTACATGAGGTTATACAACATTATTAGTCATGTAAAATTTAAGATAATGCTGAGAAGTATGTCCCTTTCTCTTGGGATCTGTGTCTGTCTGATTCACCTCATCCTAAGGTTTCAACCTCCAGAACATCTCGCTTGAGGACCTTGATCTATTTCTGAATCAAAAGTCTGTCAAAGGACTTTTCCTCACATTCCCTGACACCTTTATGGAATTGGGAGATGCCCTGAGAAAAAGTTGTCCAAGGGAGGGCTCAGTTTTCTGGGTCTTCATTGTCCCAGGTATTGACTGCCCTGTTATCTCTCAGATGCATTTATTTAGATGTTATTAAAAAACATATTTTCTCCAGATTTTTAAGCTATTTTCAGTTAGAAGACTTGGTCTAAATTGCTTCCGTCACCATTACTAAAAGCAACAGGTATGTTTTTTATATTGCATATAATATTTTTCCTACAGAAGTTTCATTTTTGTGTGGATATCTTACCTTATTTTTATTGTAAGTTTTATCCTTGGAAAAGTATTCTTCACTATTGGAATAGCTACTCATGGGCACATTATTCCCTTAATTTTTGTTTTATACTTGTTTTGGTTTGGATTTTGTTTTTCCGTTTAACTTTTCAATTCATTTGGAACACAATTTGGCGTATAATGTGAGGTGAAGCTATAACTCTTGTTTCCTCCAAACATTTAACCACTTATCCCAAAGTCCATTTGTTTAAATGTATTTTATTTTCCTCAATGATTTTCAATCTCTATTTAGTATGTGCTTAATACTATTATATTGTATGGTATATCTGGCTTTATATTTTGGACTATTTTTCTATTTCTGTACAAATACCACAGTTTAATTACACTAGCTTTATATTATAGTAAATATATTTTGTATATGCATTTTTTTCACTAGACTTTTTTCTTTCAGAATCTATTGGTTATTTAATCAGTAATAGAAACTGAAGCTTTCTCAGTAAGATCAGGGACAAGGCAAGGTATCTCTCTCACTACACACTTGCAACATTGTTCTGGCTGTCCTAGCTAATGCTATAAGACAAGAAAAGTAAATAAAATGTGTATGTATTAGTAAGAAAGAAAGCTGTCTTTGTTCTCAGAATACATGATTGTCTATGAAGAAAATCTGAATGAATAAACAAGAATATTACTAGAACTAGTCACAATTGTAATACTGCTGCAGGGTCCAAGGCCAGAACATGAAAGTCACTTGTTTTCCTATATGCTAGCAATTAACTCTACTCATTGCCAAAGGGATGCAGAATGACACAGTCACTGTGGAAGGCAGTGTGGTAGTTTTACAAAACTAAAGACACACTTATTATACCATCCAGCAATCATAATCTTTGGTATTTACACAAATGTGTTGGAAAATTATGTTCACACAAAGTCTTACACACATATGTTTATAGCATTGATTCATGAATGCCAAAAGTTGGTAATCAAGATGTTCTTTAGAAGTGAATGGATAAACTGATATGTTCAGTCAAAAGAATATTTTTCAGCATTGAAAAGAATAAGCTATCAAGCCATGAAAATAGGTGAGGAAACTTTAATACATATTAATAAGTGAAAGAAGCCAGTCTGAAAAGGCTGCATACTGTTTCCCTCCAACTATTATCCATAATATTCTGGAAAAACCTCTACTATGGGGACAGTAAAAACATGAACAGGGGCCAGTGGTTGGGGGGATGGGGAGATGAATACAAAGGATTTTTAGGGCAGTGGAACTCTTCTGTGTAATACTATAATGGTGCATGCAATCATTTACACATTTGTCAAAACTTATGGATTTTATGCCATCAGGAGTGAAACCTCACATAAAGCAGGCTCATTGATGGACTGCAACAAATGCATCATGTTTGTGCAGATTGTGGACACTGAGAAAGAGCCTGTACCTGTGTGGGGGCTGGAGACACATGGGAACTCCTTCTGTTATCTACTCAATTTGGCTATGGACCTAAAACTGCTCTAAAAATATTCTATTTTTAAGAAAAAATAGTTTTTCTCAAAAAGTTATAACCCCTTTCACAGTTTTTTAAGTTGAATAGAGATTTTTTTTGAAATTGCAAAAAAACAATAGGTTATGAATTGTTGAGTTTTTTATAGTGGTAGGCAGCATTTCCATCATGGAGCACGTTATTTATCCCTCGGATTGGGTCGTGGTAACCTTACGCGTCCTGCTCTGTAACCTGCACTCCATGCTCACTTGCTTGGCCTATCAGCTGTTCTTCCAACACACTGAGCTATGATGCTTCTGTACTTTCTTATTCTAGATTCTCTGTTTTGTCTCCATTTTGACCTAGTTGTGATTTCTTAGTCTGTCACTTTAACCGTCATATCTCCAAAATATCCTCGATTCCTTTCCCTTTGTCCTTCTTAGTTACTGACACATCATCTCCCCCCCTCCCCTCCCCTCCCCACCAGCGTATATTAACTAAGGACAAAGTAAATGACCCACAGCTTGATGCCATTAGAGTTAATAATTCTAAATTTTACTGTTAAATCTATTTTCCCCACTCTATTCAGTGGTTACTTCTTGTTTTTCTCTCTTCCCCCAAATCTAATTTGATGGCAGCTACTCCAGCCCTCAGCAGCTAAGCTAGTTTAAACCCTAAATCACAGAGAATGCAACCCTCATCAAATATGACATTTTTCAATTTCTTGACACTAATTCTTACTCTCACCAAGGCCATTAATGACCATAATGACCACATCCTCCATGAAACCCTCTTTCCTGCTGCGTTCCATGACACCCTCCTCCTTTCACTCTGGGCTTTCTGATTACCCCTCAGTCTTTACACTCTGTTAACTCAAATCTCTTTATTGTTTTTTTTCTTGTTTTGTTAACATTTCAGATTAATGTGATGGTACAAGCAACTCGGTGACAATGTTTGCGTTTGTTAGGTACAGCCCCTCTTATAGGTGGGCCATACGCCCTTACACTGTGCCCATTAAGTGGGAGCATGCTAGTTAGTGTTGATATTCCTCGAGGTTTTCCATTGATCCCATCTTTCCCCATTTTACACAAGCTGACTTGTACCTCCACCTTTTATCAAAACTGGATTACTGTATCTAAAGCTATTTGCTTTAAAATGTGTTTTTAAGATTATCTTAAGGTTTAATTGCTTTTTTGTGTATGATTGTTGATATATTTTTGTCTAAATTTTTCTTATGGTCTTTCCTGTCATTTTGTTTTGAGTATGACCCTTATAAATAGCTTGTATAGTTGGACTTGACTTTATGATACAGTCTGAGACTCTTCACACTGTGATAGGAAGATTTATCTCATTTTTACTTAGTGACATAAAAGCTAATATTTAATATTTAACATTTGGGAGGCACTTAGAACTGCTCTAAATACTTCTCATTTATTAACACATTTTATTCTAACAACCCAAATAAAGTAAAGAGTATCAATATACTCAGTCCACAGTTGTGGACCTTGAAACACAAAGAGATAAGTGACTTGCTAGAAATTGGATGGATGTTACATGGATGGAACTGGAAAATAATCTTCTTAGTAAAGTATCTCAGGAATGGAAAAAACTATCCGATGTACTCAGTACTACTATAAAACCAATTTACAATCACTCACACTTTCAGATGAGAGATGAATCACAACTATAGGCCAGGGGAAAGGGGGAAGGGGTGGGAATGGAGGGGGTGGTTCGATAGAGGGAGGGTTTATGATGGGACCTTACCTGTGAAGCATATTGCAAGGGTACAAGTCAAATCTATCAAGAATAGAACACAAATGTCTTGACCTGTGATTAAGTAAATGAGGTGAAAGCTATGTTAATAGGATGTAAGTACTCCAATTTGTACAAATAACACATTGAATCCCACAAAGGCATAAATGTATTCATGATCTAGATATATATGACTTAATAAAATATATATATATGAAACTGGATGGACAGCTGCCTGCTACGGCATGGATGGTACAGAGACTAGCAGGACACTCAGACAACAGCCCTTAGAATTTCTCACCCGAGAGGCTCGTGATAGTGGATGAATAGTTGGTGGTCAGAGATGTTTTAGATAAATGTGACACTTGAGCAGGAACATGTGTTGTTCTAGGTGGCGATCATCATACCTCATTTGGAAAGATCTCTGTTAAAGTCTTTGCCTTGTATGTGTTTTATCTTGGAATACATCCCAGGTACTCTGAAAACAATGCCTGGTCTTCTATATTTGTTGGGTGTAGAGCTCCATAAATGCCAGTAAAAACAAAGTGAGAGGAAATATTCAGATATTCATCTGTATCTTGCTGAATTCCTCCAAAATTATTCACTTACTGACACAGAGGCATTTAAATTTTAAAATATGACTGTGAATGTTTCCATTTACTCATCAGTTTTCCTGTATACATTTGAATCTCTTACTTTGTGCATGCACGGTTAGGGTTGTTGTGTCTTTCTGATGAATTATCCTGTTGATCATTCTCAAGGAATCTTTCTTTGCTTCTGGGTCTAGTCTTTGTCTTCTGTTTCATGTTTTTCTGATGTCACCCTAGTCTCACGAGCTTTCTGATGCTTACAGTCCACACGCTAGATCATTTTCTATCCTTTTATTTTCAAGTACCTGTGTTTTTATTTTTAAAAAGTGTCTGTTATAAACAGATAAAATTTTGCCTTTTTTAACCAGATGGTTTCAGTGATGAATTTTACTTAGCATTAAAGGAAGAAATAATCCAATATTCAGCAGACTCCTTCAAAGACAGTGGAGGAAGAGACATTTCCCAACTAACCCGACCCTGAAACCTGATAATATAAGAAAAAAATTAGACATCAGTAATGTTGCTAAGAAATAGACACAAAACCCCTTAACAAACTGCTAACAGGTTGAATCTATCAATAAAGGACAAGGAGAATGAGTCAGAGAAGTGAGATTTATCTGCAGATTAACATTCAAAAGTCAACCAATTACATTCACCATATTGAAAGGATAAAGGAGAAAAGTTGTATGACCATCACAATAGATATAAAAAAGCATTTGATAAAATTCAACTTTAAATATAAAAACCTTTAGCAAATCTGGAAAAGGAAAGAATTTCCTACATTTAGTATCTACAAAAGTCAACAACTAACATACCATTTATTAATTCATTGCCTTCATCCTCCAAGATAAGGGGAAAAAAAACAAGAATATGAAATGTTCACTCTCAGAAGTCATGCTCCACAGTGCACCTGTGTTTCTGGCCACTGCAGTAAGGTAAGAAAAGGCACAAGGTTTGGAAGAGATGTAAAATGCTTTACCCATAGAGGACATGATTAATTTTACAGAAAACCCAAAGGAATCTATAAAATAATTACTAGAACTAAGGAAATTTGGCATGTTCAAAATATGTAAATTCAACATACAGAAATCAATTGTATTTCTATATTATAGCAGCAAACATTTCCAAAATGAAGATTTTTTTAAGTAGCATTTACTACAGCATTAAGTTAGCAGTCATGTGAAAGGCAGGTCTTTGGTTCTCGAGCAATTGCCTTATTGTTCCACGTTTTTTCCATTTTGTGTGTTCTTTTTGGAATTGCAAATAGTCAAGATACTTGACTTCACAAATTAATGACACATTTTTATTTTCTGTATTCGTTCTACCCTCTGGAAATTTTCCTCATACTTTTCATCATTCTTCATTTTTTATACTTTAGGAATATTGTTCAAGATCACTCACTTAATCAGTATTCAAGCTGCTATCTAGAAACAGGCAATCTGACTCCAGGGGATGTGATCTTAGCCAATTCAAAATCTATCTCTTTTAGAAAATACTTCTATAATAAAAAAAAAAAAAACATGTTTAGTGAATAACTATTTTCTATAAAACAGAGAAACCACAAAAAGATATTATTATTACTATACATTGATAATACTGTAAGAAAATAACAATCAGGTTTTATACCAATGATACTATATGAGGTTTAAATTGGTTTTGGATTAGAACTATAACAAATCTTGGTGCCAAACTGATTTTTACAATAAAGATTCAAGATAAAATCCAATGGGAATTTTTCTTTTATGCCACATTACGAAAGCCTCAATGTCAAAGGCCAAGTTATTAATATATTAAGTTTTAGACCTCAGACTGAACAATTTATAATAGCTTATTATAAATGACTTATTGCTGGCATTCTGAGATTCTGGAAGTCGTATTATTTATATAAATGATTTTACAGTTATATATAGTGGCCAGGAGCACAGAACATTTATAATTATGCTGATAGCTTAATCCCCATTTTGAAACTGAAAAGCATGAATAATACATGCCAGATGTTTTCAATCTCATTTTTGTAACTGTAACAGTAACTTAGAATTGTTATTAAAGTGCTTGAGCCTCCTACATTTATTTTGCTTTATTCTTGTTTCCATCTGCTATGAGTTATTTTTTTAAAAAAAGCCATGAGAGTTTAATGAGCATTTTTGCAGATTTCCACATAGGGCCTCCTTTTACATTTTTCTTTATCTTTTTAGAGCAAAGCAGTAAGATAATGTGAATAAACAAACCCATTCTATTTTAAACAGTTACAGTCACACATGGTGTGTATCTACGATTTAGAAAAGTGCTAATATAAGAAGGGATATTAGGAAATTACCAATATTTGGCTTTATGGCTTCATGGCATAACAAAAGCTAAATGTTGACTTCTAATTGAAAAGTCAACATTTTTTTTTATTTTTTAAATTAATATTAAATCATAGCTGTGCACATTAATGTGATCATGGGGTACCATACACTGGTTTTATAAATAGTTTGACACATTTTCATCACACTGGTTAACATAGTCTTCCTGGCATTGTCTTATTGTGTTAAGACATATATATTCTATAATACATGTACTAAGTTTCCACATGTACCCTTGTTAGATGCACCGTAGGTGTGATCCCACCAATCACCCTCCCTCTGCCCATCCTCCCCCCTCCCTCCCCTCCCTCTCCCCCTTCCCCTTATTCTTATCTCTTTCATGTTTACATGGATGGAGCTGGAACATATTCTTCTTAGTAAAGTATCTCAAGAATGGGAGAAAAAGCATCCAATGTACTCAGCCCTACTATGAAACTAAAATAACCCAGTTATAACCTAAAAGTCAACATTTGTGAATCTAGCTAGTGGTCCTTGATGTTGTCTCTTTAACCACATCACAATTAGCTATGAAGACAAAGCAAAGATTGAAACGTAAGGTATAAAACTAATGAACGCATCCGGTGAAGAGAGGGATTCTCGCTGACTGTTTATGCTGTGCCATCACAGAAGGAGAGACTGCTGCAGTGGTTAGAAGCAGGAATGCTGGTCCTGGACTTTCCTACACAGTATTCCTGTCACGTCAGTACTCAGTCCCTGTAGACCCCCCCCCCTCCCCCCAATTATCTACTCCTTGGTTCTGAAGACTCTGTATTGATTTTAAAACAGTGTGGTGAGCCTCTGAAATAGTGTTTATCACGCCTGGCTGTACTGATATATCTATGGATGCTCTTTAAGTAATTTGACACCACCAGACTGTTTTTTTGGTAAATCTGAAATGGAGCTGAAGTGTTTCTGCTCTTAGGTGTCCCACTGGCCTTTCAGTTTAAGAACCATATGCAGTGTAAGCAGCTTCTGGAGGCGGCCAGAAGTTGGGTCCAGAAACCATCTATCGCAGTCTGTCTATATCAATCTAAACTCTAAGCTTCTGGAGGAGCCATCTGGGAAGGAAGAAAGTGACATGGCAGGAAACAGAATCACAGAGTACATGTTCCCACCAGTAATGCATTATGGACACACGCTAAAAGACCCCATTACTAACGCCGAAAAATCATTGAGCAAAACCCCAGATTGTGGAGAGACAGGCTCTGGGAATGAGGCATCGCTGTGGCAGAGGTTTTTAGTGGGAGACAGGTTTGTACCGAGGAGCAGCAGATGTGCCAAGAGGCACCCACATGCTGTGCCAGCCAGCGCTAGGTCTGCAGAAGGCTCATGGCGTGGGAGAAAGGGCTGCCTTAGAAAATGCATGGAATAAAGAAGTGTCATCTTGAATATTTGGAGAAGAACTCTAAAAATAATTTGTTGTGAAAGCACTTTTAAAAATTGGTTGGCAAATATCAGATGAGGAATTCTAAGTTGAGTTGTAAGAACAAGTAGAAAGCTCCCGGGTAGGATTGGGTCGACATGAAACGACAACAGAAAAGTCGTTAGCCCTCAGGTCGTTGTGGTCTAGCGTTGTATTACCTTTAAAGTCTGCCCATTTAGTCTTCATCAATTTTAAAAGTAAATAACAAGCAATATGTTTCACAAGTTTCTTTTCATTTTCTTTCTTTTCTTTTTTTTTTTCTCCTGCTGAGACAGCATCTCGCTCCGTCTTCCAGGTTGGAGTGTAGTGGTGTAATCACAGCTCACTGCAGCCTCCGACACGTGGGGTCAGCCTCAGGCCTCCCTGGCAGCTGGGAGCTCGGGTATGCATCACTGCACCTGGCTAATGTTTTCTAAAATTTTGTGGTATAGAAAGGAGGTTTTACTTTGTTGCCAGGGCTGGTCTCAAACTCTTGCCTCAAAAGAGCCTCCCAAGCACGGGCCACCAAGTTCAGCCTTGTTTTACCATTTCTTTACTGACCGTTTCCTTTTAGGATCCTTCCCTGCCGGCTTTAACATTCTTCTTACAGAGTATTTTTTAAAGGTTCTATGAAGTGTGAGAATGCCTAACAATTTTAGCTTAAATGTCTTTATTTTGCTTTCAATATAGAGTGATAGAACAGGTGGACTTAAATCTTAAGTTTTCATTTGTTTTTCCCAACACTGAAGATATTTTCAGTCCTTCAAATACTACTTCTGACTCATCCTCTCCTTTACGACATCCCGTGATCCGTAGAGTACTTGTTCACAGACATGCATGTTCCTTAATATTGTCAATGCTTCCTGTGAACTTTACCCTGCATGCTGCACGTCCAGTGGTATTTCAGTGCAATCTTTTAATGTTCCAGTTTTCTCTCAAGTTATTTTTATTCTATGGCTTAACCTTTCTATTGATGTTTTATTTCTTTCATTGAATATATACTCACTTTCTCTTCTTCTTTTCCACATTTACCTGAGCTTGCTAACTTGCTGTATTCTAGAAATACACACATAAAATACAGTGATTCTTTGAAGAGGTTTCTATAAATACACCTGAAAATGACGTTAGTTCGCATAAATTATTTTTAAGTCTATTCTGTAATCTCTGTGGATTTATTACTAGACATTTAATAAAAATTATTTTCTAGAATTCGATAAAAAATCCATGTGTCCCCTACTATGTCTTAGTGTAAGACCTGTACTGAATTCCTGGTTAATAACAATGAGGTAGACAGGCCCCCTCTACTCATGGACTTAGCCTGTGGAAGAAAATATAGATGGGTTCAGCCAGTACTTGGGGGGGGTTAAATGAGGATGTGTGTGACCTTTATTCTCTGTCACTTGGTAATTGCTTACAAATTAAATCTTATTGAATTTATAAGAAAATAATGAATTTATAAGAAAATAATTTATAAGAATAAAAATTATTCTCTGTCACTTGGTAATTGCTTACAAATTAAATCTTATTGAATTTATAAGAAAATAATGAAAAGAGAGCTGTATGGTTCTGTGAGAGATTATAAGAGGAACAGGGAGGGCCGCCAAGGAAGGCCTGTTTGTGCTGAGCGACGTCCTTGCCCTTTCCCTGCCTGCTCCACATTCCTGGAGAAAGACCCATTAGCTGCTACTAAAGTCAGACCAGATGGAGAGGAGACAAGAGAAAAACAATGTCTCTCCCACTCCTCTGCCACAGGGGTCTTCCCTGTGGCTTCTTCACCTCCTCCGTGAGGGTCCCGGGTCCTCCCGCACCAGGCCACTGCCGTGATGGTCCCAGGCTACTGTGGCTTCAGCCTCAGCGGCCCAGAATCCCGTCTCTCGCCTCTGCTTCTGTACCTACTGCTCATCGTGGCTTCCAAGTCTTCTCACCCATCTCTGCCTCCTGTTGGCCTTCTTAGCTCCTCCTGCACAGCCAATTTCCATGCACTCAAGTCTTTCTGTGATAACTATTAAAAATGGTTTTGGCTTTTTGGTAAAACTCTGAAACATCAGATAAAAACAGGTGATGAGATGGATGTTCTAGAATCAATGTAAAGAGTATGTATTTGAAGGTCTATGTGGGATGGTATCTTTATGGAGTACAGAAAAACACCAGAAAATGTTAAAAAAAAAAAAAATACCATTATTTGGAGAAAATGATACTGCACTGGCACAGAAGTAAAGGCACATTAAAGATATTAAGTTGCCTTTTCCCAAGATTTTCTGTTTCCCCACGTGTTCTGCCACAGTGAACGTGGACATGCAGATAATATTCCGTGATAACGTCCATAATGGAATTGGGGAAGGTGATAGGGGAGATTAGGAGGAATTTTAAATGCTCTCCTAACCCTGGAGGAGTGATGTCAGGAAAGACCCAGCTGGCCTGTGTGCTCATTGAAAAATGACTCGCCTTCTTGCACGTAGATGCGGCTTGTGGCGTGATAATAGAGTCCTGCGCTGCGGTCCTCATGGAGTTAACAGACCACCTGCAGGCGGCCTTGCCTGTACCCAGGGCCTGACTACAGCCAGTAAGGACAGTGAAACGAATGAAATAGATTCAAAGGAGTCTCCCTCTCAGGATAATTCTGGGCCTTCCAGGACAGTCACATGAGGATTAGGCTCACCTCTTAAAGAGGTGTAGCAGATACGAATTCTTATTGAACGATGACAGGTAAGCGTATAAGACATTGCCAGCTGCAGGTGGAGAATCCATCAGTATTTTCCAAAACAAATATTACTTTGAAGTCAATGTGGTAGCCAGGCACAGTGGTGCATGTCAGCACTCTGGGAGGCCGAGGTGGGGGGGATCGCTTGAGCTTGGGAGTTTGAAACAAGCCTGATCAAGAGGGAGACCCCATCTCTACTAAATTTTAAAAAAAGTGGGGGCCATTATGGTGGCCGCCTGTAGTCCCCTCTTCTTGGGAGGCTGAGGGAGAAGAATCTCTTGAGCCCAGGAATTTGAGTTTGCTATGAACTATGACACCATGGCACTGTCCCCAGGGTGAGAGTGAGACTCTATCTCAAAGATCAAATAAATAAGTAAAACAAGTAAAGTCAACATGGTTCTTTCTGCTAATAAAAACCCAGGGACACGGCACAACAGTAATACTATTGCTTCACTATTTTGTTTGTGCTTTTTTTTTCCTTCAAGGAAAATTCATTTCCTATCCATGACTATTGATTGTATTTCTTCCTCAAAAAAGAAAGAAAACCTATTTTTTAAAATGCCTTGGAGTATTCTCAAAAACGGTTCTTATAAAAAGCCAAGCATCTTTCTCATTTGCTACACAATATATCAATTCCTGCACGTAGCAAACATTTATTGAACACGTATTTTGGGCTGTCTGTGAAATCTTTGTGTTTGATGCATGTATGCCTTTAAACTTTATAGTCAATTAGTGGTTTTAATCAGACCTTTCTAAATAAAATGTAACTGTAGAATTTCTTCTACAGAATTTCTGTAGAATTTCTTCTACAGACCTTTCTAAATAAAATGTAACTGTAGAATTTCTTCTGATTTATAATCAGAAAATTCTAGTAATTTCTCTTGGAATACACTCTGAGTTCTTTAAATTTCCAGATGCTTTTTGTCAGAATTTGGGCTCACATTGCAAACATCATTACTTTGACACTGTCGATAGCTCACTTAATTTAATGGGTATATTTTAGCACATTTTTCATGTGATTATAACTGCCATTAAGAGGAATACTCACTTCATTTGAAAGTTATAGCGGTGGTGACAAGTGTAGATGCCAATTCCAGAATTAGGGAGTGAGGCCTACAGCTACATCACCCCCAGCCCCACCCCCACCCCCGAAACAGATTGGCGTATCTAGATTCATGAAAACAAGTGGCAAATGTCAGCTTTTTCTAATTAGGTGACAAGCTACAGGAGCCACTCGAATACAGCTAAGTTTTAGCTTGAATATAGAGGCATAAATATATTAACTTTTTATATGTTATTCATATGCTTTATATATATTCATAATTTCAATGTACATATCTATTCAAAAGAAATATGGGATAATTTTAAAATTTGCTTTCTAAGTCAAGTTTAACCTCTTTTTCAAATCAACCTACGATATTGTTTTTTTTAAGTGTCTTACATTTAAAAAAAAAAAAAAAAGTAACTACAACTTTTTTTACAGTTGAGACTAAATTATGCATCTGATTTGTCCACAATGGAAATCGAAAATTTAATTACATCTGTCAATTCAAAGTGTTTTTATTTTGTCTTGGTATATTTACTAAAGTTATTTTTTAAATCACCAGCAGACAGAATTACCTGGTAATTTATGCAAATGATGAAGGCACCGTGGGGAGGGCTCACATCAGCAAGATGAAATCCCATTCTCGTCCTCCTGTAGAAACGCTGATGTGTCAATGAGGCAGGAAGCTGGATGGTTTTATGAGAATTCTAGAATCCAGTTATTGTAGCATTATTCACAATAGACAGGAGAAGGAAACGCCTTGAATATCCATGGACAGAAGAATAGAGGAGGGGGTGAGGGAAAGGAAAAGAAAATAGTGACTAATTCTCACATAAATTGGATTTAATTTTGACCAAAGTACATTACTTAAACATTAATTTTTAATTCAACTTGTTAATATGTTTTTTAGGATATTACATCCTCATTTATAAGTGAAATATGTTTGTCATTTCCCCTTTATAATAATAATAATATATATTTTCTGATTGAAATATCAGGTGTATCCAGATTAGAATGATTTTGAAGTATTTCTTCTTTTTCTATTGTCTATAATATTTGGCATGATCTGTTTTTTAAAATTATCTTTTATTTTTATTTATAAATATTAGTTGTCTGTTTTTTGAGACTTGGAGAAAAATAATAAGAAGAAGTTAACTGATGACTCCATACTGAACCTCAGAGTCAAAGCATTCTATGATAGACATACTCTTATTTGACAATGTGAATGTTACTTTTTTTGCATTATTATTCTTGCTCAATATTTCATTGTAGCAATCATCTGATTTCTTTTCTGAATGTTTGTTTATCTTTGTTCCTTCTTTACCAGGTTTTTGTTTCTAGTACTTATACGTTTTTGTTTCTGGTCCTTATCTTAAACATTGTTACTGTTATTAAATTTTAAGCCATTTTAATTTTGTGAAGGCAAAAAGTGGAAACCAAATAAACGCATGTTTAAAAAAAAAAAAAAGAAAGAAAGAAAATGTGGTGAATATACACAATAAAATATTCTCCAGCCATTAAAAAGGAAATCTTGTCATATGCAAAAACATGATAGCTTTGAAGACGTTATGCTAAGTGACAATAGCCAGCTCAGAAGGACAAACTCCAGATGACTCTGTTGATATGGGATATGCAGAGGAATTGAACATAGGAGCAGAAAGCAGGACGGTGCTTACCAGGGGCAGGGAGTAGAGGAAAGAGGAGTTGCAATTCAGTGGACGGAGAGTTGGGGCCATGCACGAGGAAGTGTTCTAGAGATCTGCACAAAACGTTTGTACAGCTGACAGTTCTGCACTGCACACTTAGAACTGTGTTGAGAAGTCAGATCATCATACGCAAGATACAAAGAGATTTACGTTAGAAACAACATTTAAATATATCAAAACATAAGAAGCATAAGGAACTCGAGAGGCAATATAAAATTAGAGTGGTGATAACCAGTCTTATCACACAGAGTATGTGCCGCTGGCCCTGAGAGTGCCTCCCTGTCCAGGCAGTGCTAGGGGAGGGAGCCACGTCACCATTCTTCAGGGACGGAGTCCAGCTTTTCAGTTTTAAAGTCTCATTTCTGAACCTTTTCCCAGTGCACTTCTGCTTTGCACCACAGATTCATTTTTGTAAAATTTACAACTACTGTTAGGCCAAAAGAGAAGTTGCACTTATCACCCTTATTTAAATAAGTGAGAGAAAAGTCGAGGCAAGTTAATGGTGAACGTGGCGACTTGCCTGCCATTTGTTCACCATTAATGAATGATAAATTTTTTCGATAACAAATTGGCTGCACTTTTCAGAAATAAAATTAATTTCAAAATACGAATTCACATTTTTGATGATGAATTATCAAAATTACCGATTCCAAATATGTTGGCCACTGTTCAAATAGAAATGGCTTCAACTTGGGTACCCTGTCACCACTCAGCATGACTGAGGTTTCTGTCCAAGGTGGCACAGTATTCTCATAGCTAATGGGTCTCATCTAGCCAGGAAGCAAAAATCCCTGGAGCAAGGTAGGAACTTTGAGAAAGCTATGAACTTATAGGGATTCTACAATAAATTACAACTCCATAAATATTAATAGAGTTAAAATTCCCAGATCTTACACAGATGCTTGCATATACTATATTTTTTTACCAAGACCCCTGTGTAAGGTATGAGTTATATTCAAATGACAGTAATACAAATCACCCCCAAAATGCCTCAAACCAGCATGAATTTTATTTTTCATACTTATCTCCACTATAAGTACTAAGTGTCCCACAGTCATCCCTAAAATTGCCATACAGAGGGAAAATAGGAAATTGTATATAAAGTTATCTTTATTTACAAAATATTCATTATAAAATATTTACAAAATATTCTATGCATGTTGGCTGCCTCTTTCTAAAATTTTTAATGAGAATATTTTGTAAATAAAGGTACATTTATTTTCAACTTCTCATTTTCCGATGGATGGTGAGATTAGGGGCGACTTTTGGGGCACGGTGGCCTGTGAGGCTGGGGAGCAGCCAGGGCGGACACGGGACTTCCTGCAGTTGTCTGTCTGTTGCATTTACTGCCTGTGCTATTCTGTCCATCTTGAAAGCAGAAATAAAGGAAAGGCAGAGAAAACAGATGCAGAGAAGCCAGGAGAGCCCGTCCTGTCCCTTTCTCTGTTTTAAAGAGCTTTCCCAGAGACCCCGAGGACTTTGGCAGGCAGCATTTCAACCTGCCCTGGTCACATTGCCACTCCCCAATTCACGGAATTTGGGAGATGGGAGATTTTAACCTTTATGCACATTATTGCCTCAAACAAAATTGTGTATCTATTAGAAAAGAAGATGGAAAAGTAGACAAAAAAGCAATAGCAGTGCCTTCCAAAATATTACGGAGCTTCCATGAAAATAGTTTGCCTTTTACTTGTATATTAATTGGTAAATGTAGGCAATGTCCTTCCTTAAACTGATGATACTAGAATTGCGTCACACTGTATGTAAATGATGAAAAACAGTCTCCACCCAGTGTTAAGGGTCCTTGCAAGTCGAGCCATCAAATCTCGTGGGTAACACCGTAATGTACATATGAACATCTCAATTTAATGTTAGATACTTGAAATCCCACATGTTCTTAATTTGAATATTAGAACAGATATTTAAGTTATTTTTTATATTTACATTCTTTCCCAGATCTGAATTCTCAGCTATAGTTACAGGTATATGGTATGTTGTTGAGAATTCCTTTTTCAAAGGAAATAATAAATGGTTATTTAATTTAGATTTGATGTGCACAGAGATGGCCAATTAGAGTATCTTTTAAAGGCAAAGAAGTAGTAAGAATTTGAAGCATTCACATTTCTATAATCATCGAAATTGGAACAGTCTTACTTTTATGTCAAGTTTTGAAATTTTACCTATAGACATTAAGAATGGCTGAGGGTGGTGCCTGTGGCTCAAGGAGTAGAGCGCCAGCCCCATATACCAGAGGTGGTGAGTTCAAATCCAGCCCCAGTCAAAAAATGCAAAAAAAAAAAAAGGCTCAAAACTTGAGTCCTAAGTTTATGAGATAGTAGATAGTATATGTCTGTAATGATAATAAGCTGTATAAATAATGTGAATAAAACTGAAAGTGTTTCCATAATGTTAACAATTCCTGAGGACTTATCTGGCAAACAGGTTATATAGCCTTTGTCTTACAAGTTTACAGCCCTGAGGACAACTCATCCTGCTTAACACAAGGTGTTAGTTGGTTTAGTTTCCATGTTTTGTTGTTGTTGTTGTTGTTTTGACGTGTGCAACTAAGTTTATTAAGGAAGAGGAAGATAGGCTTACGGAGTAAGAAAGGTAATAAAGAAGAATACGATCACCATAGACTGGGCCTCCACTGCCAGGTGTGGAGGCAGAGCGGCTGGGAACTGTTCTCTGTTGCCTGGTGCGTATATTCCTAGGTAACACGTCCTCTGGAATACACATTCACACCACTTTGTAGTTTAAACTCTGAGTCTTCTGTTGTCAACAACAGGTCTTACATTACCAAAGCATGTGCCAGCATTTAACATCCATGAGATTGAGTACAGATTTGTCCAAGCTTCTTCCTTCAGTATTGAGGCTCCAGTGGTCAATGTGGCTAAGTTTCTCCTCACAGTGAAGCCAACTGTAATCACAGTTGCCAGGATCCACAGTCACAATTCTAGGGGCCATAAATCACATTGTATTCTAAATGAGGGCTACCTCCCCAGTTCACCACAGGTAAATGATAATTACTTTTCACTGTTCCAGCATAATTGGAAAATGAGATTTTCCTCAAGAGAGGAAAATTGGCTGGGCATATATACCTCACACACACATACCAGGAAGTACTACTCAGCCATGAAAAAGATGCAATAATGCCTTTTACAGCAATTCATGAGGAATTGGAGACCATTATCCTAAGTGAAGTATCTCAAGAAAATATACATATATATAAATATATATATATAACATATAAAAAATATATATATATCATATAAAACATATATATGTAATATATATATATAATATATATGAAACATTTTGTGAATCCATTCCTGAATTGATGGGCACTTGGGTTGATTCCAGATCTTTGCAGTTATAAATTGTGCTGCAAGAAACATTTGGGTAGAGTTTTTTTTGTTTTGTTTTGTTTTTTTTTTTTGATAAAATGACTTCTTTTCCTTTGGGTAGATGCCCACTAGTGGGATTGCCAAATCAAATGGTAGGTCTACTTTTAGTTCTTTGAGAAATCTCTGTACCATTTTCCACAGGGGATGGACTAATTTGAAGCCCCACTAGTGGTATATAAATGTTCCCTTTTCTCAGCATCCACCACAGCATCGGTTGTTTTTGCACTCTGTAGGAGAAGCATCTGGCCAGAGTAAAGTGGTATCGCATCATGGTTTTAATTTTCATTTCCCTGATGATTAGCAATGCTGAGCATTTTTTAAGGCCTTTTATGGTCATTTGTCCATCTTCTTTAAAAAAAAAATAAAACACTTTATTTTCTCTGTTTCTGTTTTTAGCCCACTTTTTATGGGGTTATTTTTTCCTTTGACTTGTATAAGTCCTTTGCAGATTCTGGATATTGGCCCTTTATTGGATGGGCAGACTGTGACTGGTTTCTCCAGTTCTATAGGTTGACTGCTTTCTCTGTTGATTATTTCCTGTACAAAAGCTTTTTAATTTAATCAAGTTTCATTCGTTTACTTTTATTGTTGCTATATAGGCCATTAGGGTCTTAGTCATAAATGTTTTGCCTAGACTGATATTTAGAAGAGTTTTCTTTCATAATTCTTATGGCTTCATGCCTTACACCGAAGTCTTTCAACCATCTTGAATTTTGTTAGTGATGAGAGATTGGGGTCCTGTTTCCCTCTTCTGCATGACTGTGCAGTTTCCCCAGCACTGTTTACTGAGTAGGGATTCTTTTCCCTGGTGCTCTTTGTTGTCCACGTTGCTGCAGATCACTTGGCTGTAGGTAGATGTATTTATTTCTGGTCTTCCTATTCTGTTCCATTGGTCTGTATCTTTTTGTACCAAACCATGCTATTTTGGTGACTGTAGCCTTGTAGTATAGTTTAAAATCTGCTAATGTGATGCCTCTAATTTTGTTCTTTTTGCTTAGACTTGCTTTGGCTATTCTGCCTCTTTCCTTGTTCCAAATGAAGCACAAAATTATTTTTTCTATATCTGTGAAGTATGCCATTGGTATTTTGATGAGAGCATTTCAGTTTTAAAAGAAGTGGTTTCCAATTCACTTGGTTAACAGTTTAGGTTCTGGAGCCAAATGGCCTGAATTCAAATCCTGATTTGGGTTCCACCACTCCACTGTGAAATTCTGACCTTCCTCTGTGAAATGCTGATGTTGTGGGGCTACTGGGAGAAGATAATTCAATATTTAATTCTTGTAGTTACATAGTATCAATATATTTTGGCATTACTTTATTAATTAAATCTGGATTCTTAAACCTCAATCTCCATTTTATTGAGTTATATAAGATGGGTATTTTCCTAACCATTTTATGCATTTTTCTTTGCATAAATATAGTAAATATCATTAATATTTTCTTCATTTTTATATATCATAATTATAAATAGTGATACACTATAATAAAATTAGCTTATATTTATTGTTTACTGTATACTGACCACTCCTTACATTTAACATTTTGCATGTATAACCTCCTGTTATTCTCAAAACAAAGTTTGTTTTGAGTTTTAAAGGTTTCCTTGTGTTTTTTCACAGCACCCTTGCATAGTTTTAGCTGTAATTCAGACACTAGAGACTTCTCGTTAATTAAATATAAGATAAGCAACATGACATTTTTTAGTACTTTTCAGTGGTCACTGGTATGTTCACAGTACATTTGAGATCAATGTTTCTGAATTTTTTTCTAAGATAAATATCTCATAATAGAAAGGGAAGCTATGATTTTGATCTAAAAAGTTACCAACCCCACCCCACTTGTAGCTATTGATTTGTTTTATTTCCTATTGAGAATCATTGCTCTTGGTGTTTGGAAAAGTTTTTGTTGATCAATACAATACATTAAAAAAATCCACAGAAAATCATTATAAAATTCCAAAGTTATGAAAGAGATTAAGAGTTAGGTTTTTTGTGTTAAAAATGGATTCTATTTTAGAGAATATTAGTTTGCACTGACAACGTAGAGTCAATTTGTCATCTTTCATCTCGTCCAAAGTGACAAAGGCAAACCCAAAACACCACCCCTTCCTCATGGCAGGGACAGAGCCACAAACCTCAGTCAACTAAACAAACCGTTAACCTTGAACACAGAAGCCTAATGCAGGTGCAATCTACAGTATGCTTTAGTAAAGATACTGTAACAAAATGTCATGGACAGGATGGCTTAAACTACAGGGATTTATTCCATCTCAGTTCTGGAGGCTGAAAGTCCATGATCGGGGTCCAGCAGGTGGTTTCTCCTGAGCCTCTAGCTGGATGGCTGTCTTCTGGTTGTGGCACGGCATAGTCTTTTGTCTGTGACTACCCCTGGTGTCTCTTTGAATGTCCACATTTTCCCTTCTAGTAAGTACACAATTATATTGAGTTAGGGCCTACCCTAACAACCTGATTTTAACTTATTCATCTCTTTAAAAGCCCTATATTCCAACACAGTCACATTCTGAAGTACGAGGGTTAGGGCTTCAACATACAAAGTTGGATGAGACAGGATTCACCTATCACACAACTTGTTTAGAGATTACTTTTCTTCCATAATTCCTGCTTACTAGACATTAGACTTTAGCTAAAATGCACAGAACAAGGACTACTAAAAAGTACCCTATCTTTTTATGTTTTAGCAATACATCATGATTTTTTGATCAGAACCTTATTATTTTTTAATTTCAGATTAACAGGAGGGTACAAATGGTTAGGTTGCATTGTTTGCATTAGATAGGTAAAGTCCAAGTTGTAGCTGAGCCCTCCACCCCAGGAGGTTAGCTACATACCCTTACACTGTTCCCGTTAGCTAGGAGCACAGTAATGCTCCCTCTCTCCTCTCCTCTGCCACTTCTTGAATTTAATTGTGTATTTCTGTCACGTGGGCAGATAGTAGTTCATCTACTGACTTCATATTAATATTGAGTACATTGACTCCTTTTCCATTCTTATGATTCTTCACTAGGAAGAATGGTCTTCCACTCCATCCAGGTTAAAACAAAAGATGCAAAGCTTCCGTCTTTTTTTAATGGATGAATAGTATTCCATTGTGTATATATACCACAGTTTGTTAATTCACTCTTGGGGTTGATTGGCATTTGTGTTGATTCTACATCTTGGTGATTGTGAATTAAGCTGCGATATACATTCTAGTGCAAAGGTCTTTATGGTAAGATGATGTTTTTTCTTCTGGGTAGATACCTAGTAAAGGGATTGCAGGGTCAAATGGGAGGTCTACTTTTGTCTCTTTGAGGATTCTCCATGTTTCTTTCTAGAAAAGCTGTATTAGTTTGCAATACTACAAACAGTGGAATTCTCTCCACATCCATACCAGCATCTGTAGCTTTGGCATTTTGTGATGTGGGCTAAGAGAACCTTATTATTTTAATACACACATAAGGCAACTTATTTAAGTACAAGCTCTAGTAACATCTCAGTTTTAGTAACGAGAGCTATTTCAGATTAGACCGCTAAATTGATGTGTAATGTTTTATTAATGGATTTTTTAATCTAAATCTATAATTTATCAATGCCTTTTTACATATGTGAGCCATATGTTAATGCCATTAGAGATCAAAGCTTAGAATTATACCAGTCATTGTGAGCAAGCATAGCTTTTATTCAATACTAACAAGATAGCTATAATACTAATTGATGATTTTTAGAGACTCTTTCTTAAATAAATAACATTTAAATAATATTGCTAAAGTATTGATAAAATAAGTGTCTGTGCAGAAGAAAGTCCATCAGGAAATAAGGACTGTTCTGTTTGTTGTCATTTTTATCTCTGACTTTTCTACTGGAATTGAGCTGGATATATGAAGGGAAAGAATGGTTTTGTTTCCATCCTACATTTTTTAACAGATGTACGTTAACAGAATTCATATGCATGTTGGTAATTGGTGTATTTTTTCTATCAGGATTCTTTGGTACATATTATAGTGCTTAACGTTATGAGGCTGCCGGGCAGAGAACTCCCAGTTTCAATCCAGGGAGCAAGATTCTGCCTAGGCCACATGCACTCAAATGCATCCACAGGTGTGTGCACTTGGACCTGACCCCTTCAGTGTTTGCTCAGTGACTGTTTTCAGAAGGCCTTTGCATGTGTCTTTCTTTGCATCATTCCAGTAAGCAAGAGTATAAGCAACCTTGACCTAACTCATCAAGTTAGCCAAAAATGCCATTTTTCCCCCGAGAGGTCCTCTCCCCAAGATGATACAATTTAATGGCTCCCAGACATTGGAATTTCACAAAGTAATGATATGTCTGTAAAACATTATTGGGAAAAATTTTATTAGAATAATAAAAATAAATTGACCATTTACTATCACCACAATTTTATGAGAAAGAACATTTTCATAATAAAAAGATGGTGCAATGGAAACCTCAGACATTGCTAATTGTTCTCATTTTCCTGGTGAAAACTTTGTATCTGCAGTCCGGAATTTGGGAACCACTGATCTATGAAACAGAACAGAGGGAAGGAAACGCAATAAATCCCAAGGGTACTAATTAAAGACCTATGTATAGAATAGTGCGTCCCTTCTTAACATGTCAATGATTTTCTAATTAAAACATCAAAATACATTGCTTCTTTGTGATATTTGAAGGAATGGCAGAGTATTTAATAGATAGTAAAAGATAAATGATAAAATATCTTTTTTTTTTTTTTTTTTTTTTTTTTGCAGTTACTGGCTAGGGCTGGGTTTGAACTTGCCACCTCTGGCACATGGGGCCAGCGCCCTATTCCTTTGAGCCATAGGCACCACCATGATAAAAATATCTTTTTTAAAAAGTCATGAAACCATACACTCGTGGCTTTATTTTCCTAACAAGACTTCTTGGGTTATTTAACATAACCTAAAGTGCCAACATTTCTCTCAATGTAAAAAGTAAACCTAGTTTCTAAAGGATTTTTCCATTAACAGAATCTTTGGATCCTAAAGCTTGATTATATACTGATAAATATCTACGATGCTAGTGACAGTACAGAGAGATAATTTTAGTGACAGTATAATGGAAAAGATCAAGAAATAACTACCATAATTTTTTATTATAATTACTTTTAAAAATAGAAGAAAAGAAAAAGAAAGTAAAGGAAAGAACAAGACATAAATATTTAATTACAGGCAAAGCCATGATGATTGTTTATGATGTAAAAATCCACAATTATAAACCCCAAAGTAGAAGCTTGCATTGTGAGTCATTGTATGTGTGTGTGCGTATATGTGCTGCCGGCAACTGACCTAAATTCACAGTGACCTAATTTCTCACCAGTGTTTCTGTGTTACTAATAGTGATAAATATTCCTGAAATATTATTACTCTATGATTAATCTGAGAGGCTACAAGCATAATGTTTTTAAAGTATAATTACGATTTAAGAGCATTACAATTATTTAGGACAACAATTTATTGGAATCTTAGTAGCACTATCTTTTGAATAGATTTTATGTATGTGAAGAGTTACAAGTGTTTCAAGATAATTCTTCTAGGGAGAATTACTTCAGAATGCCACATATCATCATTTAGGGAAGCAGACTAAAAGTTTTTCTACACCACCCAGTTTGAAAAGTCCTACAAAACCCCCTTGAGCTCCTTCATCCAGTGCTCTGCACCAGAACCAGCCCCAGTGAATGCGTACAGGTTACTTTCCATGAGGCGTTTTCTCCATATAAAACATTACAAAGGCTAATACTGACTTAATTTCCATATGATATTATCAACTTACCTGGGACCATGGAGAACGGAGATAGTCTGAAGGGGGGAAGGCACTGGAAGTGAAGAAAATTCACCAAAGGCGATGTGAGGGCTTGTGCAAATGTAGCTTCCTCTTATTTAAATACTGTGTCTAAAAATAGTCCTGTTGAGTTTTTTGTCAAGTTGTATTTTGGGCTGTTCATTTATTTCAGGTTGTTCACCAGAGTTCCAGACTTATTTATTCCCCATGGTTTTTCGTAAACCATTTCTGCACAGTGAAATAAATTCCACTTACAACTATAAAAGAAGGGAATCTGATGGTTAAAATTCATACGCTATTTTATTGATTCTTTCCATTGAACCTCATAACAGCTGGTTTTCAACCCGTACTTTTTATACTAGTAGAATAAGCATTTAGTGGTTAATATGTATCCAGGGTGGACATAAAGTTCATGTCCAATTTGTATATTCTTAGTAATATTATTCTGATATAATGCAAAAAAACCTTCTAGAATAGGTATTTTGGGGTCAGTACAATCTAAATCTTACTAATATTTTTCCTGCTTCCTATCTGTGCCATCCCCAGCAGTTTATATACTTAACATTTCTAGGGCTTGATTATCGCATATTTTGAATACAATGGAAATCTTTTAGATAATTGACATTAACTTATTTTTATTCCTTCCAATATATATCATTGTGACAACTGAAACTGTTCATTAAAAACAAATCATGACTTTCATTATTGTCAGCATCAAGCATGACCCTAAAAGTACCTTTTAAGGAAAAAAACGAAAAAAAGTCTGGATACATCATAAATTAAATCTTTTAAAATTTAGTAACTAGAAGTGGTCTGGCAGTCAGGAACTAAAACTTAGATATTCTTTGGAGCGAAATGCACTCCAACACGGGCCTCCAGGAATTCTCATAGACAAATATCCAGGAGAAATGAGCTTGTTATAGGGCATTATTTAACACACACAAACTCAGGAACCAGAGAAACGTGACACCATAAATCAGAAGCAGCAGGAATAAGAAGCAGGATCATGCTGCACAATTTTCAGATACCGGAGTTTTCTAAAAGTATGTGTTTTAAGAAATACAAAATGGAAATGTAGGAAAAGAAACAGAAGTTTACAGAAAAAAAATTAAGTGGATTTTTCAAAACAGGGGAGGCAGAATTAAAGAAGCCAACAAGCTGTGAGGCATCCTGGTGTTCACGACATCCTGTCTGAAGAGTATAGCAAAGGGCAGGTTGAAGCAGCTGCAGAGCTCGGCTGGGGCCACGCGAGGCATCAGAGGTGTCAGGGTGCACCCGTCAGGACCTGTCGCTCCCTACAAGGCAGCTGGGAAGTAAGTGCTCCTACCTCTCTCCTGCCACACCCAGATGTCCCCTGGTACCTTTCACTGGCTAAATACACCTGGACAGCAGAGGCGAGGGAACTTTTTTCATGCATGATGGAAATTTCTTTACCAGGATGCAGAGCAGAGTGAAAAAGGGGAGGATCAAAAGAGACAGAAGGAAGATTCCAAACTCAGGAGGTAAAAGGACATTGAAGACAGAGTGGAAAGGCCTAAATTGCATTTAAACTGGAGTTTTAAAAAGGGGGGAGGGGAATCAAATATTCAAACATAAAATAGATGATGGTGTTTCCGAATGTGGAAACACAATACATCTCAGATCCAAAAAGCAAGCCCGATTTAAGAAGAAATTTACAACGAGACAAGGGGAAACTGAAGAACACCAAAGACAAAAGAAAAAAAAACTTAAAATAGGCCAGAAACGAAAGATTACCTTCTAAGGAAGAACAGTGAAATTGATGACTGATTTGTCAGTAGCAGCAGGGAAGCCGTCACATTGGGAATAACGCCTTCACTGAGCGGTAGGATGGCACTGTTCACGTTGGATGCTTTACCTCCCAGAGCTGGCCTTCAAGAAGAGCCAGCAGGATGTAGGAATTTTCAGATGAACAACAGCTGAGAGGGTTTTAAAAGTCTGACTCACTTTAAAGAAAAATTTAAAGGATCAACTTCAAGGAGAATAAAAGTGATCAAAGATGGGAGGTCTGAGATCTGTGAAGAAAAGGAGGCAAATGTTAAATATGTGGGTGTATCTAGACATAAAAATCATGATTTCCAAAGTAGGAGACACAAAAAAGAAAAAAAAAAATCTCAATTCAAAAGAAGAAAAGCAAAATAAAAACTGTATATAAATAGGAAATACAAGCTATTATAATAGATATATGCCCAAATCATTATCAGTAAATATAAAACATGAAAATACAATATTCTTATTAAAAACTGAATTATTTTCAAAAAGTTAGGTTTGAAATATCCAACAATATTTTCTTTCCCAGAGACATATCTTACATAGGCAAATACCCCCCCCCCCAAAAAAAAAAACCTTATTAAAAAGCAATGGAAAGTGATATTGCAAGCAGTCACCCCTCAGGAGAGGTCCTGCGGCTCCACCATCATCAGTTGAGCAGACTGTGTGGTAAACAGCCTTCCTGGATCTTGTGATATTATGCAAAGCAAAAATAACAGACTGTGTGAAGTAGACAGATTCACCGTCATACTGGGAGAAGTGTGCATACTTCTCTGACTAGTTAATAGGAAAACCCAAAGAAGCAACGTTTGGGTTAATAGAGGTTCTTTTCAAAGCATATTTGGACTTTTACAGTCAATAAACATTGAGTTATGCAGATTAAAAAAGCTGGTAAAAGCTGAAATGTTGTGAGTTGACAAGTGCTAGGGTGGAAGAAAAAGTTAATTAGCAGTGATTTTCGGGTTAGGCATTATTGTAAAATAACATTTGAATAAAGACCCGATGGAGGTAAGGGGCTCCACTGCTGGAGGGAAGGCCGAAGGCAGGAGTCTACTGAACATGTTCAAGATGATTGATTAAGAGGAAAGGGTATGAAGAGGTGCAAGCAGCCGTGCACAAGGCCTCAGTGGCCATCTAAAGACATCTGGCTTCTGCTGGGTGTGGAGTGGGAGATGTTCAGAGCGCTGGGCGCGTCACGGTGAGCTGACCTGACTCATGATTTCAAGGACTCTCTGGCTGCCGGGTGGAGAACAGGCCACGGAGAGCAAGGCTTGTAGCAGACACGGTAGGGGTGTGCTCTGCTATTCCTGTAATGCATTTCATATTCACATATAAGTGATTTATTTATAAACCCACAGAAAAAGCCAGAAGAAGATAACCAAGAGGAAGGAAAGTAGAGTCCTCTGGCCCCAGTGGGAGAAGGAAGTGAGACGGAGATGTCGGGTCCAGCCCTTAAAGGGGAAACAGTTGTGTACCTGGTAATGTGCTTCCCCAAGACTCCACAAATTTCTAGAAAAGACAGAAATATTTTTTAAATGCTCCTAGAACTAACAAAAAATGATGTGATGTCAATCGGAATAGTTCAAACAATTAGCGTACTCAGTTTTGAGGGGGACCTTATTTGAAGTTTCCCTAGAAACCTGTGTTCCTGAATAAATGAGTCATCTTGATTCTTCTTTCCCTAGTCAAACAGAGCATATTCCAAATACGAAAAGATTAAGCATATTTTATGCTTTACAATAAAATTACAAATAGGATTGTGATCATCGTGATGTTTTCTTTTTCTCATCAATGAGTCGTAGCATCAAATAGTGCTCATTTGATTAATTCTAACAGGGCACTTACATTAAAAAATGTTGAGTGTCTTTACTCTGAAGACCATATGAGGCAGTCCTAGAGAACTTGCCAGGAGAACGTTATGTCAACACCCAAAAAGCTATCAGTTCAGTGACAGACTACTGCTGGTTTGTGGTCCATAACCACATCTCAAAGGGATTTATCGGGAAGGAGGCAGAAGGCGGTGAGCAGGGTGAAGTCAGACGTCACAGCAGGTGGTCTTTACATCCCTGGATTGGAGAGACAACAATGCCTTTTATATTCCACATTGAGTATGTGTTTAGATATTTATAAACATCTTGAAAAGAATAGCATTTATTCATATTTGCCAACTCTCCAAAATCCCACTTCAAAAAGGAACACACACTTTTCTTGCAAAATCATTAAATTCCTTCCATGCACACATTTTTCTGCATCTAAACGGCTGCCATAAATGATAGTAGCTTTCTCTGAGAAGTAAGAAGGCTCCAGGTGAGGTGGGATGATCTGGACATGAGCAGAACAGTTCTTTCATTTAGATAGCTGTGCTCAGGTGGAGGGATGTGCAGGCATCAGAAAATCCAGGTTTGAATCTGGTTTAGCTGCCAACCTAGAGCGAGTCTTAATTTCTTCATCTGTGAAAGACCCAATGCACTGGTTTTTCATAAGGAAACCGTAGGCACATTAGCACTGTGTAGGGCATACATTCACTCCTAACACCATTCATTCATTCAAGCATTTAAAAATAAATATTTTATTTCTGCCATGCTCGATATTGTTTGCAAAAAATGGAATCTAGATTTTCCAAAAAGTCCATTAAGATACCCATCTGTTTGAGTTCTATTTCTTTGATAAAAAGCGGGAATAATGTACTGTTGGGTTTGCTCTTTCCCTAAATGTGTGACTTGGCAATGTAAGAACTAGTTTGTCCACTCTGAAACTATTGCTTCTCCTTGTTCCTTTGGTAAATCATTGCTAGTCTTACAAATCAACCATTCTGATTAGTTTCCACCTCAAAAGCATCTTTCTGTAAAGTGTCTTCTTGCCCCTTGCCTAAGACATTTAACTGTAGTTAAGATGTGCTTTCTTTTCATAATAATCTTTCTATATAACTTGAATTTGACTTTGTTAACTATCAGTTCACATAGTTGGCCAAGATAACTGGGTGTTATTTCTGCACTATCATTTGTAGATCTTTCTACACACTTGAAACACTTATCAATGGCTATAATTAGCAAAATGTGCATGCTTTCAGCATGGTCCTGGTCTGGGAATTAGTTCATTCTGGTTCAGATTCAACTTTCCTTAAAAAAAAAAAAAAAAAATAGCACCAGTAAAGCCAGTGTCCGTAGAAGTTCAAGTACCTGATTAATGTGGAAGCACACACCAAAGGGGACGTGACCTCACACACTGAGCGGAGGCTCTAGTACGAGCAAAGCTCTCCTCAGGGGATGTTCAGCTCTGGCTACATTTGTGAGACATCGCCAAAAATGTTGTGAACACTTGTGCTCTAACCTCTGGTACCTGTTTGGAATTAATCTGGCTGCCCTCATTTCTTTCTGGCAGTTGAACATGTAGGCTGCCCTTGTCAGAGCTCTTCAGAGCACTGTTAGAGCACCTGTGTATTCTGGTCACTTCACTTAATCTCTCCTTGCTGGAATTATTAACACAGCCCCACTAGTGGCTTGGCAAGCTTGAGAGAGGTGAGAACAGCGTCTTTGGAGTGTCCTGGCTGTGCTCCCAAATTTTGTTTTTGGTCATTTTGTCTGACTGTTTAATGTAAACTGTAGATCAGAGATGACACTGTTGGAGAGTTGACATAATCAGAAGTGTAACCTCCAGAAGACGGAAATGTCACAGCTGCATGTGTAATAGTTGGGAAGTGAACATGGCTCGGTAAAACTTTTAACTTGACTTTAAGTGTGTTTTTTAGTGGGCACCACATTTAGAATTCCAAAGGAAAAAAGGTCTTTTAGTGTCTTTAAATGTTTTTACCTATTAGGGTGTCATTTGTGTCATGGATGTGAAACTTCCTTCACCCCACAGATCATTTCTGCAATTCTCAAGACCTTCCAGCGTCACTGATAGAAGCCAAGAGTTTAGTGATGATAACTAATGATCAAAAGTTAACCTGTCATCAGCAATGTGCAAACAAATATGTATTATACTTACCTGTATTGTGTATAGGCACTCGTATGATGAAATATTAGTATAAATATTAATGTTATGTTTAATAATAATTTCACTACATATCTGCACTACAAAGTAAAATCTTCAAAACTTTCAGATTTTCAGTGTCCTCACTGAATTATAAGACAATCATGAAATCGTGATTATAATGATTAAAAATCAACTGGGAAATGATAACAAGTGAATCTCACTTGAGCCACTTCTGCCACGGGCGTGTCGCTGACCGCTCCGAGCCTCTCCCCTCATCTATGATCTGTTCTTTCCGAAGATTGCTCAAAAGTTTAAATTTAAAAAATGGTAACACATTATAAAATATTTCCATTGTTTCATCTAAAGTCAAAGGTCACTATAAAAGTTTGAAATATTTTCTAAATTTCCCCCAAAGTTACATAGCACTTTAATTCATGAGGACAATGACCCACTTTTATTCATCTTAGTATCCTGGGAAGATGATTATTAGTAATCCCTTAAATGGTGCTGATGAGAACTGAAGTGTACTTTGTGACGTTCTTCTATTCTGAAAATTAGCAATTTATATACGTACATATTCTGGGTTTCTCTAATAACCAGGACATTTCTTTAGCCAAATATTTTTTTTTCTGAATAGTATCATCTGTTCATTTTCTTTATTAAATAAAGTTCAGTTCTGATACTTTTCCTAAAATAACAGATATTTAAAATGGCAGTAAAAGATCGCGTTTTTATTTGCAATGATTAGGACTGAGAACCGCTACATCGACCAAGCTCTTGCACAGAGCAAAGCATTTTACATGTGTGAACACATTTAATCCTCACAGCATTCCTGCAAGGTGGGAGTGTTGCCCTCACCAAGTACATAACTTTCCCTACAATTATCCTTTAAGATACAGGATGAGAGCTTGAGCCCAGGCAGTCTGAGTGCAGAACCCTGGCTCATCACATTCAGGCCATGCCACGTAGCAAACATCATCATGTCTCCCGCACATCTGCTCAAGAGTAGTGCCAGAATGCTGGCGCTGGGCACCAGGGTTCCTGAAAGACTGACTTGGGGATCTTCGACGCTAATAGGAACCATTTAAATGAAACTCTAAATCTCTTTGGAAGTACTTTCTAACCTGCATTTCACTTTTTCTGACATACCCTTAACCAAGTTACATAGAAATCAGTCAGCCCACATTTTTCACATATTTGATAGTCGAAGAGATAAAAGAAAAAAAACAATAGCCCATTCAAGAGAGTCTTTTGCATGTTTCCAACCAAGGTAAGTTTTCGTTTCCCATCCTAGTGTGATCACAATGAGTAAAATTGGTTTTTAAAATTATACTACAATTTGATGTAGATGTTTGCAAGTGCAGGGTATGTGTGTGCTATTAATATATTTTGCTATCTTGAGCTGGTAAATACTAGTGAATCAGTATAAATTCACTTAAATTGTTTTTAGATCATCATGGAAATGCATGCACTTGCTGAAACATATAATCAAAATTGTGCACTGAATTAATTCAAGAGTCAGGAACTAGAAAATTTCTTGTAATTTAATTTACATAGGCAATCTTCCTGGTAAAACTGCGGTAACAGGCCAGGAAACTTGTAACCCACGCCGTTCCCCCCTTCCCCAAACACAAATATATATAGTAGTAAAGCAAATTATATCTTTAGCTCTTCAGGTTCCCATTTGTTCTTGTTGTATTTTCATTAAATTCAGGAAAATAATCCTTTTTTTAGTATTTTTTTATTTTTTCAAATTAGTACAAGGGTGCCATTTTTAAGTTACATTGTTCTCACTTCCAGGGTAAAGCTCCATTTGTAGAAGAGCTCCTCACCCAGGGGCGTGTTGTACACCCTCACAGTGTGCACATTAGGGGAGGTGCCACCTCCTCCCCAAACATCCTCCTTCCTGCCCCCCACTTCCTTCTGTCCTCAAACTGTACTATATTAGTGTTTTATTGTTCTTATGAAAAAGTAATTGTTTATATATCAATTTCATATGAGTGTGAAGTACAGTGGGTATTTATTTTCCCATTCTTGTGATACTTTACTAAGAAGACGGTATTTCAACTCCATCCAGGTAAATGCAAAAGATGTGAAGTCTCCATCTTTTTTAATGGCTGAATAGTATTCCATGGTCTACATACACCACAGCTTGTTAATCCATTCATGGGTTGATGGGCACTTAGGTTGCTTCCATGACTTGCCGATTATGCATTGAGCTGCAGTAAACATTCAGGTGCAAATGTCTTTGTGGTAAAATGATTTTTGTTCTTCTGGGTAGATACCTAGTAATGGGATTGCAGGGTCAAATGGAAGGTCTGCTTTTAGATCTTTGAGGATTTTCCATACTTCTTTCCAAAACGGCTGCATTAGTTTGCAATCCCATCAGCAGTGTAGAAGTGTTCCCTTCTCTCCACATCCACCCCAGTATCTGGTGTTTTGTGACTTTGTGATGTGGGCTAATCTTGCTGGGGTTAGGTGATACCTTAGAGTGGTTTTGGTTTGCATAACTCTTTTTTTCTCACTTGAGATGAGCTTCAAGTGAAACTAAGATTTATTACCACTGCACATTGAGAAACATGTTTTCCAGTTTACAGACACAGGCGAGGGTGTCCGAGCAGGTGCGCCCATTCACACAGGCCCATAGAGCAGCCTCTCCCTGAGTGTGGACTGACATCACCAACCAGGCTGATCATCAAACCAGTGATAGCCCTCATTTATAAAAATCATGTAGGTGTTAAGAAACCATGTTTATATTTTCAAAATGATAAATAAGTACCATGAATTTGTTCTGAGTTTTCAAGTCTACAACATTCAATAGCATTTCTTTTTTAATGTTATAGAAGTTAGTAGAATATGCATCATGGTGCAAAACTGGAAACCTTGCTGAAAACAGAGAGTACTAATCTCAGAGCACCTGCTGTTCCCTCAGATCTGGGCAGCGACATGAGACTCTGCCTCCAAACCAACCAACCAAACAAACAAATACAAGAGTGCGTTCTGTTAAAGATGCCCACCCACGTTGTGTTGGATGAATTTGTTGTATTTTCTGGTTGTCAGCACCACCACATCACTAGTAACTGAGAAGTACGATTTATGTTAACCTGTTATTTCAAGAAGTGACAATTATTAGAGTTAGAAATCTCTCTCAGTTCAGTCGTCAGCATGGAGTGAGAGTAGCAATTCCACATGTGAAAACTGGTGTGGGAAATTTTGGTGAAAGGCATGCTTTTTTTTCCTAAAGAGTGAGATTACTCTCTCTCTCTTTTTTTAAGTTGTTACCAAATTTTTTTTTTTTTAATCATAGCTGTGTACATTAATGCAATCATGGGGTACTAAAAAGCCAGAGATGTTGGCATGGATGTGGAGAAAAGGGAACACTTCTACACTGCTGGTGGGAATGCAAGCTAATATGGTCCTTTTGGAAAGATGTTTGGAGAATACTTAGCGATCTAAAAATAAACCTGTCATTTGATTCTATAATTCCTCTACTATATATATACTCAGAAGACCAAAAATCACATTATAACAAAGATATTTGTACCAGAATGTTTATTGCAGCCCAATTCATAATTGCTAAGTCATGGAAGAAGCCCAAGGGCCTATTGACCCACAAATGGATTAATAAATTGGGGTATATGTACACCATGGAATATTATGCAGCCTTAAAGAAAGATGGAGACTTTACCTCTTTTATGTTTACATGGATGGAGCTGGAACATATTCTTCTTAGCAAAGTATCTCAAGAATGGAAGAAAAGTATCCAGTGTACTC
>CAUYPK010098251.1:0-19572 GCA_963574355.1 Loris lydekkerianus | reverse complement strand
CCTCCCTCCTTCCTTCCTCCCTCCCTTCCTCCTTCCTTCCTCCCTCCTTCCTCCCTCCCTCCCTCCTTCCTCCTTCCTCCCTCCCTTCCTCCCTCCTTCCTCCCTCCCTTCCTCCTTCCCTCTTTCCTTCCTTCCATCCATCCTCCCTTCTCCCCACCCCCTCCCTGCTTCCCTCCCTTTGGGGTCAGCAAGGCAAGCACTGTCCTAGGTGCTGAAGATTCAGTCACATTGAGGCAGGTTCCAGCCTCGAGGCAGGGAAAGGGACAGAAAGGCAGCCGTGATCACATGTGACTTGATGAGCTGGGGTAGCCTCTAAATGGTACAGGGCTGGGGGGGCTTTCCAGAGGTGGGGTGTCCTAGAAGAGGAGGGGGAAATCCAGTGATCCTGGGGCCTCTCAGCTGTGTGTGTGGTGCTGACACACACTCCCCAAAGTCACTGATACCATTTGAGTGTTCATATCCAAATTGCCCGCTTTGAAATGTGTCTACGTGAATCTCTTTAAAGTCCTGTCTGCTGCACAGGGTGCATTCGATACATGAGAAGTTTTGATTTCATTTCTCATTTATTATTCTTCACATTCAAATTCAGAATGTGCGATTTTACTGGGGGTTGAGAGGGGACTGTGAGAGGGTGGGACACATGTCCCCCTCCATGAGTCCCCACATCTGTGCAGGCAGTTGCACTTTGCAGAGGTGTCAGAGCTGAGGCCCTGACTGCCCGTGAGGAGGCCACAGCGGGTGGGGAGCTGCTGCCCTCATGTCGCCCGGCTGCCGAGCTCATTAGGGATCCTGAGGTCACCCCGGGCTCCCCGGCAATCTAAGCGAGAACCCTCTGATTGGGGCTCGCAGGCCCAGCGGGGGTCGGGGAGCTCATATTAAAACACGTGGGCCTCTCTGCAGCCCAAGGAGTGGCAGTTGTCAGAGCTGCCCTAGTTTAGAATTATTCCAAGCTGAGGCTGAGCCAGGAGGACACAGCTCTGCATCGAATCTCCTCCTGACTGATTGGCAATTACTCTGCCCTGCGTAGATGCAATCAGATCGGAGATCGCCTCTGCCTGCTGCTGCCAGTGCCACGCCTGTCCTTGCACAGCCAATGCGGCTTCCAGCCATGCTCAGGGAGCCGCGCTTGCCATCAACACGGTTACACACCCATCCCACTGCTCCTTGGGCCCCCTGGGCTGAGCACAGGAGAGATGACGAGGTAGGAGGGCGACCCGATCCTCAGACCTGGCTCAGTGGCACGTGGAAAGACAATGCCAGCAGAGGTGTCAACTTGAAACAGACAGCTGGGCACACCTGTGCAAAGAGCGTCCTCACCATCTCTCCTATTCTGCACATGGAAAAAGACGTTGCTGTTTACCAAGAATGTGGGCAGAAATCCCTGCACCCCCTGAAGACCCTGGAGGCAGGAGGGCCGGACCCAGCTCTCCACCCACCAGCTTGCTGCCTGCGGGCCAGCTCAGCTGGCAGCCCTTCCTCTTAACAATAAACACTCCATGTCCTTTTTCTGTTCAGACCTGAGGGGGCTCACCACAGCTGCACTCTATACAGAGACACATTGGTCCCTGCTCGGCCTCCCGCCTTACAGGTAGAGAAGGTGAGATGCCTCCAACTGGCCCTCTGCCTGCAGGCTCTGCCTGGGCCTGGTCACAGGAGCCCTGGCACAGGCGCAGAGGTCTGTGTCCTCTCCTGAGAACCCCCAGGCCACTGCCACCACTGCACCAGCCATTCTGATTTCCCTCCAGGCTTCCCTCACCATAAAAGCCATCCCTTCCTCAGATCCCTTGGAGCACCTTGCTTGCCGTGCTGCCTCCTGCCCGCCCCAGCCTGGCCCTATGGCACGGACCCTGACAGTGGAAGTAGGGTGCCCACAGGAGCCCACGCTCTGGCGCTGCTCAGGGGTGCAGGTGTGGAGGGCCTGTACACCATGGCATGGGTGTGTGTTTGGGGGATAGTGGGGGCTCAGACAACAGAAATCGGGGCTCACAGTCTTGGAAGCTGGAGGTATGGAGTTGAGATGGAGAGAGCAGCATCCTCCCTGCGTCTCCCTCACCCCTGGGCTCGCCAGTTCCTGGTCTCCTTGGCTTCCTGCTGCTCCCAGCTTCCTTCCCCCGTCTTTCTCCTTCAACACACACGTTCCCTCCCTGTTTGTGCAAATGTCTGTGACACAGCAGAGCAGAGCCACCGAGAGGGAGCTTTGGGGGCCACATTGCCTGGACACAAAACCTGAATGCTTCACTTGCTGTTTCCTCTGATGAACGTGGTCGCCACAGAGACACAGAGCCCCAGCAGGTGGTTTGCTGAAGACTAGGATGGTGCCCAGCACGGAGCGAAGGCTGGATGGTGTCAGCGCCAAGCACTGGGCCCTGGCCTCCAAGCAGGCCCCGTGCACCGGTCCCCGTGCAGCAAGACGGCCGTGGCCCCTCCGTCTCCTGGACTAGTCTGCCCTGTGCTCTGCTCTCCTGCCAACTAAATCTGAAGGGGAATGCTATCAACTTAAGTAGACGTGTGACTTCTATTGGTGCATATTAGGTCTGTGACACAATTTTCTTTGGGTGTGACACTGTTAAGTCATAGGCATTTCAAGGCCCTTGCTCACAAGACTTGAGGGGAAATATATATATTTTTAAAGACAGAGTCTCACTACGTTGCCCTCGGTAGAGTGCTGTGGCGTCACAGCTCACAACAACCTCAAACTATTGGGCTTAAGCAGTTCTTTTGCCTCAGCTGCCTTGTAACTGGGACTACAGGCACCTGCCACAATGCCCAGCTATTTTTTGTTGTTGTTACAGTTGTCATTGTTGTTTAGCAGGCTCGGGCTGGGTTCAAACCTGCCAGCCTCGGTGCAAGTGGCCAGCGCCCTAACCACTGAGCTACAGGTGCTGAGCCCAGGAGAAATATTTTTCCCAGGCAGAATACAAAAATTACTGAGATGTTTTCTGAAATATTCTAATTTCAGTAAGTTTTTATTTCTTTCATTTTTTGACAAATCAAGAGAAAGTGACATCTATAAACATTTAAACATGAATTATATATTTGTACTTGTATTACCAATGTTGTACTTAAAAGCTCATCAGGGTGGGAAAAGCATTTTGCATTTTATCAAGATATTAGTTTGGGAAATTGTATTTTTTTCACCAAAACGCTTAGGAGGAGAGAGGGAAGGGGGGGGGGGGAGTTCAGGGTGTTGTCACCTAGTGGGTACAGTGTAGAGTGCAGGGCATACCTCCTGGGTGAGGGTCACAACTACAGCAGGACCTCACCTAACAAACACAAACGTTGTAACATAATCATTTGTATGCCTCATATTAATCTGAAAATTTTAAAAAAGAAAAATCAGCTTAGGGAAGTATTCTTACCCCTTACCCAATACGCAAAGCCTCAGGCTACCTGTGTGTGGCCCACTGGCACCGCAGAGTATGCCGGGCAGACGGCTGATGATTGTTTTGTGCTGCCTTGGACTGGCCATCCCACCTTTGCAGCGGCTGCCTGTACTCTCAGAAGAAAACTTTATCACGTCTAGGGGCTGGGTAGGCCCTCACCATACCTGCACCTCCTAGCTCAGGGCAGGGGACGCCACCTGGCCTCCTCCCAGCTCTGAAGCCAGGCCCATGTGCTTCAGGGTGGGGTGCTCCCTAGACTGTGACCAGCCTTTCCCCTCTCAGAAGCTCCCTTCCTCCTGATTGTCTTTTACCGTCTCGTCACTCTCAGGTATCTGTTCATTTCCTCTCCATTCAACCAGCACACACTGGGCATCTGGGCATCTGGGCATCTGGGTCACACCTGTCAGCCATGTGCCTCGGGAGGGAGTCTCTCCAGGTGGACCTCACCTTCTGGGCAGGAAGACGAAGATGCAGGAAGCAATGATGTGCTCAGCTGTGGACACCAGAGGACAGGGGCCACCCTGTCACAGGGCCAGGGGCCTTAATGACCAGCTGGCATCAGAGAGAGGGCTGATACAAGGACGTGAGGAAGTGAGGCCATCCAGGGACCAGGTCCTGGGCAGGAAGGGGAAGGAGGTCACGTGGCAGATGTGGACTGACCAGAGGGGAGAGCAAAGTGAAAATGTGACCCAAGGAACTGGGTTGTGGAGGACATGAGCCCTGGGGCCATGTGTACTGGGCAAGGGGCCAACTCCCTCTCTCTCCTCCATCTCTGTCTCTCTGTCTTCATCTCTGTCCCTCTCTCTGTATCTCTCTGTCTCTCTGTCTCTGTCTCTCTGTATCTCTGTCTCCATCTCTGTCTCTCTCTCTGTCTCTCTGTCTCTATCTCTGTCTCTCTTTCTGTCTCTCTCTCTGTGTCTCTGTCTCTCTCTGTCTCCATCTCTGTCTCTCTCTCTGTCTCTCTGTCTCTCTTTCTGTCTCTCTGTCTTCATCTCTGTCTCTCTGTCTCTGTCTCTCTGTGTCTCTGCCTCCCTCTGTCTCCATCTCTGTCTGTCTGTCTCTGTGTCTCTCTGTGTCTCTCTGTCTCTGTCTCTCTCTCTGTCTCCATCTCTGTCTCTCCCTCTGTCTCCATCTCTGTCTCTCTCTCTGTCTCTGTCTATCTCTCTGTCTGTCTCTCTCTCTGTCTCTGTCTCTCTCTCTGTCTCTCTGTCTCTCTGTCTCCATCTCTGTCTCCATCTCTGTCTCTCTGTCTCTCTCTTTGTGTCTGTCTCTCTCTCTGTCTCCATCTCTCTGTCTCTCTCTCTATGTCTCTGCCTCCCTCTGTCTCCATCTCTGTCTCTCTCTCTGTGTCTCTCTGTCTCTCTCTCTGTGTCTGTCTCTCTCTCTGTGTCTCTGCCTCCCTCTGTCTCCATCTCTGTCTCCATCTCTGTCTCTCTGTCTCCATCTCTCTGTCTCTCTCTCTGTCTCTGCCTCCCTCTGTCTCCTTCTCTGTCTCTCTCTCTGTCTCTCTCTCTGTGTCTCTCTGTCTCCATCTCTCTGTCTCTCTCTCTGTGTCTCTGCCTCCGTCTCCATCTCTGTCTCTATCCTCCATCCCTGCCTCCCTCTCTCTCCTCCATCATCTCTCCCTCTCTCTCTCTCTCTCTCTCTCTCTCTCTGCTTCCATCTCTACCCCCCTCTCTCTCTGTCTCCTAGAGCACAGTGGCTTTCAGAATTCCCTCAAGGGCCAATTCTATGGGCCACGGCACACTCAGAGACCTGGTTACAACAGCCCTGGCAGAGAGATGTCCCTGGATGGACCACGCACTAGATGTCGCCCCCCAGTGACACAGAGATAGACAGAGGGAGGCAGAGACACTAAAGTCAGGTCTCTGCTCCTCCAGCCACGCCAGCCTCCACGCTTGACCACGCTGCCCTCTGCTCACAGGCTCAAGGTCGGCTCCAGCCCCCTCCAATACTGCGGACAGACTCTCACCCGCCACTCGTTCCACCTGTACCCTGTGTTTAGCCCTGAGAAAGCTCCCCCTCCCTCCAGAAGCTTTCTCTGACCAGACCCCAGTCATCCTTTCCTTCACAGCGTCATTAAAGCATTAGTTTCTGTCAGCTGGTGCTGTGGCCCAGGCAGTTTGCTCTTTCGTGAAGACCCCTCAGCTGCCCCTCCTCTGTGCCTCCGTGCCTGCTGTTCCCACCTACAATGCCTTTCCCTCCACTCTTGCTTTGAGACTGGCCTCCCAGGATGGCATGGCCTCTCCTCAGTGTTCCTACCACGTTACTGCAGCTGCACTTGTCACACTGAAGGGCTTGTCTGCTTATAGCTTTCTTTGTGTTTACTGTCTTTTTGCTACAAGGCTGCAAATTTCTTGAGAGCATGAAATCATGACCAACATCTTTTTCATTTTTGTATCCTACACTTTTCCAAGTTCCATAAATGCAATAGATATTTGACAAACACCTGCTGAATTAAATTCTTTCCCTATAGTCTTTGCCTGTCTGGTCAAAGGAATATAAGTTACTGTGTTGCCTATGAGCAACCCCCCAGGAAGGTGTCAGTTCATTTTTTGAGACTAGTGATAAAAGACCACACTGCAGATGGCTGAGAAACCTTCTCACAGAAGGAGCTCTGCGGCCCCTCTCTCCGTCCCCTCCTGGGAGAGGAGCCCAGGAGAATGGCTGTTTGGGTTTCTTCATCAGTTTTTTTTTTTGTTTTTTGTTTTTTTTAATTTTCTCTATACATATACATGTGTTTATTTGGTTTCCACTTTTTGCCTTCACAAAAGTAGAGGCTTAAAATTTAATAACAATAACAATGTTTAAGATAAGGACTAGAAACAAAAACCTTGCCAAGAATGAACGAACATAAGTACAATCGGAAAAGGAATCAGACGATTGCTGCAATGAAATATTGAGCAATAATAATAATAATGCAAAAAAAGTAACATTCACATTGTCAGATGAAAGTACATCTATCACAGGATGCTTTGACTCTGAGGTTCAGTGTGGAGTCATCAGTTAACTTATTTTTTTCCCCGAAGTCTCAAAAAATAGAGACTATTTATTTTTATAAATAAAAATAGAAGATAATTTCAAAAAACAGATCATGTCAAACCTTATAGACAATAGAAAAGGAAGAAATACTTCAAAATCATTCTACTTCATCTGGATATACCTGATACTAAAGTTGGAAAAAACATATTATTATAAAGGGAAATTACAAACAAATTTCACTTATAAATGAGGATGCAATATCCTAAACAACATATTAACAAGTTGAATTAAAAATTATTGTTCAAATAATGTACTTTGTTCAAAATTAAATTCAATTTATGTGAGAATTAGTCGCTATTTTCTTTTCTTTTTTTTCCCTTTCCCTCACCCCCCCCCCCCTTCTCTCTCTGTGTATCTCTCAGATCCAGACATCAGTTTTATTTTTATCCAGACATCTCTCAGAGCAGACATCAGTTTTATTTTTTACAGTTTATTGTGTGCCCAGGCTAGTGCTTTTACACTGGAAATGTGGTTTAGACCTAACGATGAAGGTGAACATCGTCACTGCTTCCCGGGAATGTGTCCCAAATGCAAGTCTGTGAGGGCGTCCTCTCTGGGCTGCAGGCTACAGACTAGTCTGTGTTTGTTTTTAAAAATATGTACTGACAGCCATTCTGTTCATCATGCCAGACTATCAGTTTTTACAGTAACAAAGAGAATATAACAAATGGTAACAGGAACAACAACTCAGTGAACTTTGACTAATAAAAGGTTGCTAATCTCGATGATGCCCCAGAGAGGCAACCTGTAAAATCACTAAAGAGGCCGCCTGGAAACCAGGCTGAGATCTGCCAACTCCAGCAAATGTGGCGTTAGCTCTAAGAACTTCGGTCACATTAACACTGGTTTTCAGCAGAAGAGAAACAATGTGTGGAGAGGATCTAAAAGATACACAGGTGAGCACCGGGGCCAGCGTCCTGAGCACTCTCTGCCCTGGGACGTGTCCAGCGGCAGTAAGTGTGCCCTGAATCTTGATGGGGTTTTGCCCTTGCATGGGATGTATCTTGAGGAAAAGAACAAAGGACCTTCCAACAATAGACCAACGTGCAAACTATGTAACTGGCTTAGAATTATGGGAACTTTAGAAACGTCTGTTTTCCCATATAAGTTGTCTAAGTTGCAAAAACTGTTATAATTTGCTTACTGCCATATTAAAATCTTGATAAGGTCCCTCATTTACCAGAAGACTTCGTTGTTTTCTTATCTTCTTTTGAGACATCTTGTAATAAGTTTTTTTCCCCTCTCTCTTTTGGGTCCGTAGTGCTTTTTCAATCAATGTAACTGACACTAGATAATTTCAACATAAGGGACAGATCACACTGGCCTTGTATGAACATTGACCTAATTTAGTTAATCTTAGATTATTTGCCCAGAATATCTTGCCTGTGCATATTTGAAAGTATATAGCCATTGTAGTCTTTCGGGGGGGAGGGGGAGAAAAACAGAAGGCAAACGACTCTCTTTGGTGTTAGGGGACGATGGAACACAGGAGGCTGCGCCACGTGGGTTCCCACGTAAAGGAAGGGCAGAGCAGGCAAGCCGGGAGCTCCGCCGCAGGTGCGGTGTTCACCTGATCCCTGGGCTTCTCTTTTCTGTGCCTATTTATAATTTTTCCTTTTAAATGATTTTGAACAAGGAGAAGAGTAGAGTTTGGCAGGTGTGGCTAAATCCTCCCTGTTCATTTCGTACACAGTGAGTTCAAGGAGAACAAAATGAGCTTTTACAAAATAAACCATTTCATCGTACTAATAAACACATCATCCCACATAGCCAAAGTCAGATTATTTATGCTTCTAACAGGATCCTGATGGCTCTGTAATAAGACATATGCTAAACATTTTGTTATTTTTATTTTTGGCAACATTTCTACTAGCATTTCTTACCGATTGAACACAAGCCCACGGTTTTTTTAATTATTCAAAAAGAATTTTAAAAGACAAGGTTCTGCTCGTTGTCCAGGCTGGAGTACAATGGCATCCTCACGGCTCACTGGAGCCCCCAACTCCTGGGCTCAACCAATCTTCCCACCTCAGCCTCCCAGACTATAGAGCATGAGCAATTACTTTTTGAAAAATGTTTTGTAGAAATGGGGTCTCACTATATTGCCCAGCCTGGTCTCAAACTCCTGGCCTCAAGTAATTCTTCTGCTTTCTCCCAAAGTGCTGACATTATAAGTATAAGCCACTATACCCAGCCCCAGAAGCCTCAAATAATGAGTGATAGTCTCCACAAAGAGTTAACAACAAAATTAAACCATTTCAATTAGTTTACCCACAAAACCTTAATCATTCTTGGTATTTTACATTTTATTTTTCCCTTAGTTAGATTCATTTAGTAAAAAATAGAACAGTAAATGGACATACTATAATAAACAACAGGACAGTTCTTTTTATGTTAAAATAATTTTTAAATTTTATTCAAAATTATCTATAAGACATTTCCAATTTATTGGGAAAGTAAACTTAACCTCATGTTTTGCCAAATTGTTTTCATTTACTATACAACCCTGAAGATAAGTACACCAAAATGTCATGAGTATATACCAAGCCTATGTGCATGCAGACTTTTTGTGTTGTAGTTTTACTAAATTTATTAAAAATAATACTCTTGGAGCAATCTCTTCTCACACACTATTATCAACAGGGAACATGTAATTTCTAATTTTTATAACATCACTTCTATAAATCAAAGTTTGAAATATTATGTTAAATATTTTTAAATATCTCATTTAAAGTAAAAAGTTTGCAAACGTGTTTTCTTGTAACCTCCATGACCAAAGTATCACTTCATAGATTTTTGAAGCTGTGAGTCAATCATAGGAATAAAAAATCTGGAAGAAATTCCGTTCTTCGTTGTTTAAACACATTTTCACCAGATGTAAATTCTTGCTCAAGTTTGTCCTTTTTTGTTTTGTTTTGGGTTGCAGTGATGGAAGCTGGTGGTGAGGACATATTTGCATGGAAAAATTAAAGCAAGAAAGCACCAAAATGCTGACCTGAAATTTGAAAATAACAGGAAAGGGGTTGCTTTGAACCGGGTAGACATTATACAATAACCTGTAGTAATTTACATCTCATCATTATCCAACATGTGTAACAAGACTCTTCAAAAGTTACTGTAGAGTTCATTTAAGATTGCTGGCTGAGATCACAATACAGTAATTAGATGGAATTAAAGTTAAAATGGGAAGAAAATGAACCAAGCAATAAAATCCAATGTGCAATGCTCCCCTCCCCAGCATTCTCAGAAGGAAAAGCCGCTCTGATGATGTGCTATGTTGCAGAAGCTCCACGGGCCTCCTGCCTCACGGCTGCTCTGCCTTTTCTGCCATTTTTGTTCTTCCTTTTCCATTTTCTGAAGGGTCAGTGAGAAGCCACAGCCGTCCCACAGACCTAGGACACCAGCCACACAAAGGTGCTACCTCAATAACTTTAGATTTCCTAATAGCTGCATTTTTTAAAAGTGAAAAGAAGCAGATGAAATTAATTTCAATAATATATTTTATTTAACCTAATATAGCCAAAATATAATCATTTCAACCTGTAATCAATATTTTGAAATGACAAATGAAGTATTTCACATGTTTTTTCAACGCTGCACTCATAGCAATTCAGAAAGGCCACATTCCAGGTACCCAGTGGCCACTGCTGGTGTGTGGCTGCCATGGTGGACAGTACAAGTCCAGGTGGCCCTCAAAGGGTAGCCGGCAGCTGCACAAGAGCAGGTGTGGGCTGGACACACGGGCTGCAGAGTGTTTGTCCAGCCCCTCCCACATCTTTAGGCAGGACCTGACTCCAAGAGCGCAGAAGAAAAAGAACCATTAAAGTTGAGAAAGAAAAGTGTCCTCGTCCTCCCTCTGTGCTGTGGACCCTGGGTTTCTATAGGACTTCATTACTGTGTAGACAGGGAGTATCTCCCCCCTACCAGGGGTCTGCCCTGCAGGGAGCCAGGCGGCCCCACCAGCCACTGGTCACTGTGGACACAAGGGGATGGCGGGGTGTGTGTGTGAGATTCCCGTGTAAGAGTGAATGTGTGACTTGTAGTGCATGAGTCACGTGTGAGGGGAGACATGTGTGACTCTAGTGTGTGAGTCACCTGTGAGAGGTGAATGTGTGAGACCCCGTTCTGTGTCAGAGACATTCCGATTCTCTGAGCATGTGCATAGAGCATGTGTGTCAGAAGGGCAGGCTCAGGGTCACCAGCTCCCCCAGGACAGGACAGGTCAACTCACACACACCCCTCCCTGGAGCACCTTTTCCAAGAGAGGCCTGGTCTGCCCAGGACGTTCCCTAGCCATGGAGCTGGGGAGCCACCAGGGTAGAGGCGACGCTTCACCCCCAGCAGACATCTTTGGAGTATGCACCTGGCTGCCCACACCCTGAAGTTGGTGAGGGGGTTGGAGACTCAGCCCTGTGCACCTACCTTGTCCCTCATCCTCCTCCAGGGCGTGGGGCCTCCCACAGCCTGGCTGAGCTCCCCCTCCCACTGTTCTTGTGCTCTTATAGTGTTTGGCCAACTCTGAAAGTTGGGCCAAGGAACAGGCAGGCCCTGGGGGGCCCAGGCCTGAGGGAGACTCTGCAGAGTGTAACTCTCAGCTGAGGGCCAGCTGACCTGGTGGCTTTCTCCAGGGGGACTGCTGCTGCTGGGACACTTTTTACCTGCAGAGGTGGGAAGAGGATGTCGGACCAGAACAGTTGGCGAGGTCCATGGACAGGGGGACAGCTCCAGAGACCTGGTGGCAGGTGCCGGCGCCCTGGGGGGCTCCTGGGTCCCGGCTTAGCACACAGCGGGGCCACCACTGCCACTGCGGGCACCTTAGTTCCAAATGTAAAGGAAGGTGCTCCTGGCAGGGACGGATGGAGGAGAGAGGGAGCGAGAGGAAAGTTCTAGAGCTGTTTGTGACTGCTCCTGTCTTAGCTCACTCGCCGCAGGGTGCACCAGCGCCCTGATGGGTGTCGGCCTGAGCTCTCCAGAAGTAAAGACTGCAGACGAGCACCGGTGCTGTGGTGAAAACGAAAGGTGACCGCCGCTTTCCCGAGCTTCCCGCGCCTTGCGCCCAACCACACGCCACGTCCAGGAGACTCCGCGGAGAAAGCAAGCGGGGACATCCGGAGCTCGTCACCCCAGGGAAGGTTTCAAAGTTTGGGAATCGGCCCGAGAGAGGAAGTCGTGGATCACAGCGGGTCGCCCGGCCCCCTCCGCTGCCTCCCCCCCCCCCAACAGAAAGGGATCCGGACTTTGGAACTTGTCACGGGAAAGAAACCTTCCCTGGGAAGGCCGCTAATGAATTCGGAGTGTATAGTTTTCAAAATCTGATGTTTTGCAACGATGACATTAGTGTGGCAACCGAGGCTCGGGGGCGACCGGCCTGCGCAGCTGCTCGGCGCTGGAACGCGCAGGACAAAGGGCGCAGTGTTCCCGGCGCTCGGCGCGGCCACATTTGCATAGACGGTTCCGCCTGATTGAGCGGCCGGGCAGCCGCGGGCAGCCGCTTTGTTCACGGATCACTGCGAGGTGGCCGACCAGACTCAGGTGAGAGACGAAGAGCGATGGCTCCGAGTGCCACAGGGGACAGCGGCTCGCAGGGGCGCGGGGCTGCTGCTCTCCAGGTGGAACTCATCTGCAGGTGCAGGGAAAATTAAAGACCTGGGTTTTTAAACAGTTATTTCCAAAGTCCCGAATGGGGAGTAACTCGGGATCGTCGTGTATACAAAACTTCAATAAAATTGTGTCATTTTATTTCCTTGCACACTTTCACTCTTCAAAGTTTAAAAGTTTTACTGCCGATGGGGCAGCGAATAGTTTCATTCTCTGCAGTCAAAAACTGTCACCCATTGAGTCTAAAGCTGTTATTTTCCAGAAACACCATTTTGAAAACCTGGTGATTGTCGCCCTTTGGGTAGCAAATTCCAACCGTGGAAGTAGGTGGCATCAGGATGGCTTACTTCCAAGTTCCCTGCCAAAAGCAGCACTTGGTTTCAGAAGTTGGTCGTGGGACTCATCACCGCAGGCGTCGTCACAGACGCACAGCACCTCTCCCGCCTCCAAGGTGATTTCCCCTCGAAGCTGATGTTTTAACTTCAGCTCAGAAAGACAAGTCTTTGTAACACAAGTTCCCGTTCCCCGAGGGCGGGCGCGCCACCTGCCACGTCCCTACCCTTGGCACTGGAGCTCGGAGACTGGTTTTCCGTCCAAAATTTCTCTCTAGGCGATTTCAATCTTGGGGAGTATAAATATTGCCAGTAATATGCAGACATCTGGATCCTGAAAGAGGATCCTGAGGGTGGGGACCCAGACCGGGCGTGAGTGTGTGTGTGTCTCAGGACACCGTCTCTTCCAAGCCGCCGGATTCCCTCACAAACCGCCGCTCCTCAGCTGGGGGAGGGCCGGACGGCTGGGGCCTAACCGGGTGCAACTAGGGAGGCGCTGCCTTTCTTTCCCCGCCCTCCTCCTCCTACCTCTGTCCCCCTGGGCCCCGGGAAGAAACCGGTCCCGGAGAAGGGGGCCCCGCAACCCTCGCCACCGGGCGCAACACCTGCGCGTGCACCGGGGGCGGCGGCAGCACTGGCCGCTCGGCGCCCCTTCCCAGTCCCCGGAGCAGTTTCTAGGTCCCCACCCATGTCTGCTGCGGATTGCAGCGACGCTCATCTCGGGAATAAACGATTAATCCAGCCGCAGGTTTCCAGATAAGTGATTGTGATGGAGATTGTTGGCGAGAAAATAGACAATTATCCGCTGTTAGCTTTACATAAAGATCGCATTAACTCAAATTAGTTACCAGACAAAAGAGTGTCGGCTGCGTCCTGCCCGCCCGCGCCCTGCCCGTGGGGACCCCGGGGCGCACCAGGCCCATTGCGCCGCGGGCAGGGCCGAAGCCTTGGCGGGCGCGCGGCTGGGACGGGACGCAGGGAGAGGGGACCAGCGAAGGGGCATCCCGGGCTGGTCCCCGCAGAGACTGCAGGGCTGGTCTCTCCGGTAGGCAGCGCCGGGCTCCAGCCGAGACAAGCAGCGGCCTACTGGTGCTCAGGAGTCCTGGCTCCTCCCCCAGCGCTCCCTCCACCGTCCTGCAGCCACCATCTCCCCCAGGCCCCGTCTTGGTCCGGGAGCTGACCGGCGCTGCCCTTCTTCCTCCGCCTGCCGCGTATAGCCCGCAGCCCCTGCTTGTCAGCCCTTGAGGGCGAGCGACTCAGTGAGTCGCTCGGGCAGGTCGGACCCTCCCCCACTGCAAAATCAGGCTCGCTACTAAATCGTCCTTGGCCACGCCAGGTGTGCTTGGACCCTCGTCCCTGGCTCGGCCGGCTGCGCGCGGCCCGTCTCCACCAGGGACCAAGACTAATGGGAAGGGTGGGCTGGGCGGGGGGGGGCGCACAGCGACCCTTGGAGCCCAGCGTCTGCAGCCTGAGACCCTGGGCGACAAGCCACGCCAGAGCTCGGGCCGGAACAAGGCATGTGGCCGAAGGAACAGAAGTTACTCTCTTTCCTCACACCACGTAGCCTCCTGCCGCGCTCTTTCTCTGGGTCCCTATGAGGTTGACACTGGCCTGTCCGAGTAGAGATTTCATTGACTGCTGTGGTTGCAAACGCACAGCCTGGCTCTCAGAGCTGCAGCCGCCGGAGCCCAGCGGGGGACCCACGGTCGCCGGGCACACTGGCGCGGTGGCGCTCCCGCAGGGCCGGCCTCCCCGGGCCCCCAGATCCCCGGGCCCCACTGAATGGGGCGGATAATGACCCCCGGTTCCCAAGGCAGGCTTTCTGCTGCCTGGTGAGCCTTGGATTTGTGTGGTCCAAGCCTTCTCCAGCTCGTCGCATTCTGTCACCGGGATAAGGGGCTCCCTCGGCTCGTTTGCACCTGCGTCGCTTTTGGCTCCTTCAGGAATGCGCTGAAGCTTGTAATCAGCTTTGTGAAGCCATTGAGTGCACGGCTGAGTGAAACTTCCAAAGCTCGCGGAAAACCGGCCCGCTGAATAGGAGCCAGCATGGGGCTGCTCTCCAAGCCTCCGCGCTGCCAAATTCCAGCAGAGCCCTCACAATCGCTCCGCGCGGGCCTCGCTGCTTTCCCCACACTGAGAAAAGTGAGAAAAGAAAAGCGAAAATACCAGTCGCCGAGGTGAGCCGTTTGTTCCCAGATTAATGGCAAACGGCTCCCCCCAACCCCCAACAGAGCTCAGGACTCAGGCAACACGGCGCAGAGGAGGGAGAAGTTATTAATAACTCCTCATCTGATTCTGGCCGGCCCCAGGTGGGGGTCCTTACCAGCCCCAGGCGTCCCACTCCCCGTGGCTGAGCTGTGCTCCATGCCTGGGGTGGCTCTGGGCCTGTGGCCTGGGGTGTGGGGAAGGGTCTGAGCCATCTGGCTGTGCTACGGCTTGAAAAGGGGGGTTGGACGAAGCCAAACCTAGGAGTTCCCAAAGCTAGTCCTGCAAAGCCTTCAAAAGATTTCTTCCAGGAAACAAGAACAAGGAACCAGCTCTCCGCCTCCACTGAGCCCATTTCCCCTTCCATCCACAGGGCCCTGCCTCCTCCCACCCTGAAGCAGGGCCTGCTGGGTTTCAAGGGCTTTGGGAGAGAAGAGACAAGGAAGGGGGGAGCTCTGACATCTCAGTGTGCCTCTGCTCCCGCCAGGTAACTGCAGGAACAGAGGTGCTGGCCGGGCTTGAGTGGCCGAGGCCACCCCACCGCACATGTCCACAGCTGGGCAGGAAAACAGCCCTGCCATGAGGTGTTATCTCTTACCAGGGGTCTCTAGCCCTCCAGACAAGTGGCTGCCAGATCCTTGAGTTCTTTCCTCCCAATCAAGGTACATGACAGTTTCAGGCTGGCTTTCTTTCCAGAAAAGGAAATCCCTGGGGGTCAGCAGGAGACAGCAGCTTGCAGAAGGCCAGCCCCTGCCCCTCCCCTGCAGCCTGCAGCCTTCAGCTCTGCAGGCTCCTTTCTCCTGTGGTCCTGGGGCAGAGGCTGGGGAGAGAGAGGCTGGGGGATGCATGCACCTCCTGGGTGAAGGCAGGGGCTCTCTCTGACCTCAGTGCCCGCAAGCAGGCCTCTGAGAAGGAAACTCTGGGTCCTTTTTCCAGCTGTTCTGAGGGCTGTGAAGGCAGCATTCTGATCTATGTGCAAAAACTCTCTTTACTGCTGCTGTGCATTTCTTTAGCTAGTTAATTCTTCCTACCATGAGTTGGACGCTTTCCTTTTCTGTAAGCACAAATGTATCATGTTAATATTTGATCTCAATTTCCATTCCTTCTAGTAAACAGAAGTTTGGTCCTGCAGGGCCTCCTTCCCTATAGCAGTGCCTGCCTTGTGCAGGGGCACTTCATCCTCAAACTCCTGCTCTGTGCTATAAATAGTCCCCTGGTGGATCCAAAGACTTAATGAGCCTCTCTGGATACCTAACTTATTATAAAGCCCCAGGGAGAATAACATTAGCAGGCAGAGAGTAGAGAGAAGAGAGCTCCCCCTATTACACATCCTTCTGGAAGGCCCAGGAGTGGGCAAGACTTCTCCTGTGTGAACACATTAGTGAGAGTCAGCTGGGAGTGCTGCGTGTGCACAGCAGCCTGGTAGAGCAAAACAGATGGCGCGTCCAAAGGTCAAGTGATTTGCCCAGAATTGCTCTGGGGTGTCATGACTGTTATCAGTAATAAGAAGTAAGAAAATCAGTGAGTGCTTTGCCCTATTCTCAAATTCATCACATGGTCCTATTTAAGATGGAGGGAACCCTTCAGTTCTGAATCCTCAAAGGTGAACCGATGAGAGAGTTGGCACTCAAAGAAGAGTTAAATACCTCTTTGTGCCAAGACTGCGCACACCCATCACAGTTGCTGAACACTTTAAACGTTCCGCCTTCCTACCACCCATTTTTACATCTAAAGTTTACTTTTAATTGTAAAGTTTGACATGTTGTTTTCAGCCATGTTTCTCCTTCCAACCATTCTCAGTAACAAGTCAGGAGGATATGCAGCAATTCAGAAATTAGTGAAATCTTATTCCTGGTGGGGGTGTTGGATTAAGAGGCTGGGAGAGTGTGAAGCAAGTCAACGTGTAATTGCATGATAAGGCTCTCACGAGGAATTTATTGGCCAAGTCGCTATTTCTATCCCCCCTAATCGCGTTGAGCACATTCATTCCCTGCAATCTGTCTCCATAATCTTCTGCAGCAGAATGGCAGCCAATGGGAGCAGGCATGTTTGGAGAGAAGAGGAAATATGCACAAGCATGATAAACTGACGCTAATTATCCATATTTAGGACACCAAGTGCAGAAGATCAAGGTTTACAAATAACAAACCAGAGCCAATGATGATGCTTCCTCGTGTGGAATATATTGGAGGAGACCAGATAAGGGTTTCATGGGCAGGAGAGATTTATTGGTCAAAGGGTTCACCTTCCACTTTCCCACTTTTATATAGCAGTAAATTATTTAGGCTAAATTCACCAGGACATTACTCTTTCATTTGGCGACGTGCCATGACTTGCTCTTTCTTTGTGTCCTGTCAATGCAAATCCTTGTAGTTTAACATCAGTTGATAAGAAACAAATAATTGAAGTAATAGGTAATTCCCTTTAAATTGTGCAATAGGATGGTGCCAGAAAGAATGAGATGAGGTACAGAGAACAGTGTCTGGGCTGGAAGGGAAGCAATCTCGACCTCAGGCCTTCAGTGGCACACCTGAGTGGGAAGATAAAGAAGTGAGATACTCACTTCCCGTGTGTGTGTGTGTGTGTGTGTGTGTGTGTGTGTGTGTGTGTGTCTGCGGGTACCACAGCCTCATGCTCGCGGGGAGCAGTAGGTGTCCAGCACAGCCTCACGTGGATGTTTCTTCTGTCTGGAATCCCCATCATTTCAACTAAAACAAACAAAAGAAACCAAAACAGAAAAACATGTTCTTCCACTCTACCCACTCTCCCACACCACCTCCAACCGAATGAATATTTAGAATCCCTCTCCCAGATTTCTGGCTCTGAGAAAAGACCTAGAAGGAGCCCAGACTAGAAATATTGTGTGGACTGAGTGAGGGGTCAGCGGTAGATTCACTGCCTTGTCAAGTTTCTAGAGAGCAAACACAAATGTAGCACAGTATTTTGCTGCAAATTTGCATGCTTATTTATAAATTTATACATGTAATGTTAACTAAACACCATTCAGTGGTACGATGGTACTAACCTCGACTTTTTGTGGGGAGGTGCTTATTTTCAGGTTTAGAACCAGCTGGGAAACTCGATTCATTCTTTGAGAATCTTCTAGGGCAGTGGTTCTCAACCTTCCTAACGCCATGCCCTTTAATACCGTTCCTGTGGGTTCTGAGCCACAGGTTGAGAACCGCTGGTCTAGGATTTTCATTTGGGCAAAGAAACAGAAATTCTCTATTGAACACACATTGCAGACACATATGGGCTACCTACTATGAAGACAAAAGAATTATGTGGACGTCTGAGTATATAATCGATAATTCCTACATATTAGGGGAGGACAGCTGATTTTCTTTTTGGGGGGGCTAGGGCTGGGTTTGAACCCGCCACCTCTGGCATATGGGGTTGGTGCCCTACTCCATTGAGCAACCCAGAACAGCTGATCTTTGACACAATTTTTCTTCACCTTAGACCATCTGGGCAGGAAATTATTTGTAGGGTACTTCTACACACATGCACTTTTTTCCCTATTTCAACCAGATTAAGATGTCACTCACTAAAAAACACATCTTTATTTTCCATGCCACTATGGAAGAAAAAAACTCTCTCAATTATAATTGTAAGTTGTTACTGATACAATGGTGCATTTAAATTCCAGAGATAAAAATATTTAAAATCTGTTTCTTAAACCCTCCAAAATATGGTATGCATAGCTGAGTTAGTCAAATATCATTTGTAAGGCTTTGCCTCAATGTTTTCAAAATTACCCATTATTCTACAGAAATTAACTTTGCTGTAAATTAATAAATGTGTTAATAATCATGTATTAACACGTGAAACACATATTCTATAGTTATACATAGTTTAGAAATGTAGAATTTAAACATTTATTCATTCAATTTACCAAAGGAGAAAGAAAAGCTAAAACCAGTAATATTCTTCCATCTTCAATAATCTAGCAATTGAAGTAAACATTGTAGGCTGCTGGGGGTTTTTTTCCAGAAATTATCTAAGTAAGAGAAAGAATCCCAGTTGTTTCCTTTATTTGACACATTCAGATATGAAGAGATCACTGTGTTGCTTCACACATGAATGTCTGGTGTCCGCCAGGGCAAAGCGACTAATCTTGGTTTGTCTGGTTCTGTTTGGTTTTGGCTTTGGTGCTCCAGATTGGATGTGGTGACTCTGAGTAATTTGGTCCCTGAATCAGCTTTTCTCCCTGAATTACAGGATTTTCATCTAAATAGTGCCTAAACTCTACCCACCTGTGCTCTTCTCACCCACGCTTGAGACCACCACTAAATATGTGAAAAACTAACCATTATTTTGAATATAGGATTAAGTTCAGGGAAAAATCAACCATTTTAAAGTAACTACTTAAATGCAAGGAACCAGTTAAATTGATTACCAGTGAAGCCCACCTTTTAAATTTTATCCTAAATAAATTCAGTTCTTCCTTTGAAGTTAGCTCGCGTTCGTACAGGCGGACACAGAGACTGTTTTTCCCCACTCTAGAAGTGCAGCCTGGCGGGATGTGGGAAAGCAGATGGGGGAGGAAGTTATCAGCCAGACCTAAGGATGCCCGATGAGGCCGCCAGGACACCAATATCTTCTGAGGCTGGATGTGTCTGTGTGTGAGCTTGCTCACCCATGAAGAAACGTGTGTGCATGCGTGTGTGTGTGTGTGTGTGTGTGTGTGTGCAGGACAGCACCCAGGGCCCATGTGCTCATGGGTGGGGTCTGAATCAAGATGCAGCAGACAGCACTTGTGGCCCCTGCCACAGGTGAGCCCTTCCGGAGAGGGTGCAGGAGAGAATGGGGTGCAGGAGAGAATGGGGGTGCAGGAGAGAATGGGGTGCAGGAGAGAATGGGGTGCAGGAGAGAATGGGGCATAGGAGAGAATGGGGGTGCAGGAGAGAATGGGGTGCAAGAGAGAATGGAGGTGCAGGAGAGAATGGGGTACAGGAGAGAATGGGGCATAGGAGAGAAGGGGGGTGCAGGAGAGAATGGGGTGCAAGAGA